>JAXGGA010015874.1:0-28004 GCA_038373865.1 Uloborus plumipes
TCTTGATCAAGTCTGATTGTGTTTCCAAGCTATACACATCATTATCATCATCCACAGAAGAAAATGTCACTTTCTTTGACTTTTGGTATTTAGTAATGACATGAGTTGCAGCAAACTGAGTGAGGGTTTTCCTTATTTCCATTTCCACGTCATCTGAAGTGGTAGATACAGGAATTTTTTCTACCATTTCTAAAGCACGATGGTCACGCTGTACATTCGTAGACACAACTGAAATAATCAAGTCCTTGAAAAATTTTCCCAGGGCACTATATCTTGTGACAACAGTTTTTATTTTTTGGTTCAAACTTTCTAGTCTGTTCGTTGTCCTATTTTTCATGATGAAATTTTTATTTTGTTCATACATCACCCACTCACCTCTGATGCAGTGCCAGTTGTTGTTATAATACGCTGTTAAGTCAGGAATATTTAATGATATTAACTTGCTATAACTGATTGCATAATCCTCTTCTGATTTAGCATAAGCTAAATTTGTCAAGATCTCCAGCACTTCTTTCTTTAAATTGCTGTCCAATTTAGGCAATTTGGAGGGTATTTCTCGTTTGAAAGTTCTCAACGCATGGAAGAGGCATATTTGTATCTGTGCAGATGGAAATTTCTCCTCAAACACCATTCGATCAGCAAAATCTTTGTCTCCTAGCAGGACTTCAATTTTTTCCCATGCTGAATTATTCGCTTTGAAGAAATCCAACATTGAGGAAACACATAATTTACTCTCAGATTGGATTATGAAGAAGGCCACAACTTCACTTTCACCATTTCCGTCAACGGCCAACAAAACAAATAGGGGTAACTTATAATTGTTTAGTTTATATGTAGCGTCAAAAATGACTAGTTCCGGAAATTTCTCAAACACAGTTCGCATTCTGGAATCTTGGAAATATACACCAATCAGTTGGTTTGTGTCTTCTTCGTAGGCAACATGAATGATGGCATCCGGAATGCTGCGCATGGATTCTATCAATTTTTCTATATCAGTGTCTTCATAACCTTGCTGGTCTTTTTGCAACTTTGTAGACATATTATGCAATGTTTTTAATAGGACCGGTTTCCCACCTCTCTGTTGAATCAAATGAGCTTGAATTTTCTTCTTGTTACCCCCTGACTTTAATCCAAGTTCAGCTTCCTTTAGCTCATCAGCAGTTAACCTCAATTTCTCAGGAAGATGTCTATACCTTTCTTCAGTCAATTCGTGATTGTTGTGCTCCAACTGTGAGTCTTTAACTACCAATGCACCATTAGCTGAGCTCAATTTCAATAAAAAGTTGCATTCGAGTTTTCCAGTTTTAACATTAGGCCTCACGCCTTTCGCTGATGAAGGTTTATGTTTGTGCCCTTTTTTGCACTCAAAAGTCACGTATTTGTAGACTAGAGTTCCGCTGTGCTTATGGCCTTCGTGAAATTTCTCGGAACGAGTTTTCACCAGAACAGCAAAATGAGAGTTCTCATACACGTCCTTCGCCTTTTCAAACTCAGCATATGTGGAAAATTTATTTCCAAGCTGAAAAGGTATGAAATCTGCAGAAGCCATTGCAGAAAAGTTAATAAGTGATTAACGTAAGTCGCAATACAATATACCATCAGGTTAGACACGTGCTGAAGTGTGAGAAATCACCGTTGTTGATGCACTGAAACGTGGTGGCTAGATTGCGTACGGTAGGCCACTCTGCGCATGCGCAAACGAAGGTGGTGCGATTAGCTTCCGGAAGCTACTCACACCGACGGTGCGATTAGCCACTGCGTAATTTAACGCCTAACGTTTTGGTCCCACTGAAGCTTTTCTTTCTCGCTGGGGCTCGAGACCTGCAATTGTCTTGAAGTTTAAATTTGTTAAAATTTTCTAAAATTGCAATCAGTTTCGTCTTTAAAAAGCCATTTTTCTCTGAAAATTTTACAGAGCTTATTAAACATGCTATTATGAATGATAAAGTAGTATTGAATTAATATTCTATTAGTATTTGGATACATACATATTTGATTCATTAAAAATTTCACCTAAGTTCATTTTGATTGCATTGAACCTTAGACTAGGCGTCATCATGGCACCTAAATTTGAACTCCTATTTCTAATACTGCTCTAGGTACGAATCTTGGGAAAAAACCCTCTTCTTAATATTTGATGAACTAGGCAGGGACGACAGTTTCCCGCAGGACATCGTTGACTTCCGGCATACCGACGTCATCACGGACGATGTCCTGGTGTCTGGGGCTCAGAATTCATGGCACTCCATCGCCCGATCCAGCGTTGTTTTCATGGTGAATTTGATCAACATGTATGAACGTGATGCTGAGCTGGAACAGAGGTTCTTTCCTGCTCTCATGGTGAGGTTTTTTTCTGTTTCCGTATAAAACTTGCTGTGTTCGTGCTATAAGGGGTCTTTCAGCAAATGTAAATTTCCCTTTTGCATCAAAATAAAACGACGGATTTTGCTTTGATAATTAAAATGTATGCACAGATTTTTGCCTAAGCTCCAAGCACCTTCATTAAGTATTGAAAAAAATCTTGACATAATAACAAAAACTATGTCAAAACTCGCTCCTCAAAAGATAAGGTCATCAAATTTAAATGCAATTTAAAATTACTCAAAAAATTTGCTATAAAATGAAATACTTGTTTGAAATGAAAATTTGAAAAAAGAAAAAATTTAAAAGGCATAGCCATGGCAACACAATAAGAACGGCAATAACTTGAATGAAAAAGAGATATTCGAACACTAATCTTAACAACTTAAACAATAACTTAAACAATTGTAATCCTTTTTTTGGTTTGACGCAGAAGCTTGGATCTTTCGACCGAGGGTCAAGATAAAATCTGGGGTTAAAGATTCTTTTCAATTGTGTAAAAAATAAAACTGTGGAACAATTAGTTTAATTTTTATTGACAGTTTTAATGAAGAAAGTAGTGCCTGAAATTGATCGAAGCCTTGAAAAAAGTTTTAAATGCAAATAACTCTCTTATTTAAGATAGAGAATTAGAACAAATTGCATCAAAAAGAAAAATTTGCTATTTTCAACAACACATAACATTAATAGTGCAAGTAGTTTTTAACCCCAAAGTTCAGCAATTTATGTAAAAATCGCCTTAAATTAGAATTAAAAAAGAACTGCTTATCAATTTTTTTTTCTTTTTTTTTTTTGAACTGGTGCCCAAATCTTTCCGGCGCATTTTGCTGTACTTTCTAACCTAAATTGTGCTTTAGTTATGTTGATTTTTAACTGCTATTATATTAAAGATATACCTTAAAGTCTTAATGAAGCGCCTCGGATTAACCGGAACCTCGAACTTTTGGGACTCGAATTTTCGAGACTCTACCGTATTTATTTTTATTTATTTATTTTATTTATTAATATATTTATTTATTTGTAGGATATTGTTCACTCCATGTCTGAAGATGCTATTCTGTTCGTGCTCGACTATACTGCGAGCGTTGTGCTACTCAAGGAAGTGTTGTCCCTCTTTGACGGACGTTATCTGTTTGAGCCTCACTCTTGTTGCTCGAATGTCAGCTGGATAATCCCTAGAAATGCGATACAAAACAGTGACTGTTTGCCAGTCTTGCTGATGCGCGGAACCTTCATGGTCTGGAAAAAGACGGGACTCGACAGAAAAGATATTCCCGTGCAAATCTCCCGTGGTGAATGTAGTGTTTCTTCCGATGTGCCCCTTCCCTTCATCACAATTGACAAGATAAATTCGCTCCTCAGCGAGCAGAAAGAAGCATTGAGGAAAGCCCAGAAGGCTGCTCAAAATGTTTCGAAAAGCCTTGTTTTATTCTTGGTGCAGTTGAGGCAGATAAATATCCTTCTGCAAAAGCGTCTTTATGTGGAAAAAGGGCTAGTGAGTCGTAATGTGGCGAGAGCATGGAAGGAACTTGAAAGAAATAACTGGCGGACTAGTGTGCCCAAGTTACAGAAACATTTGATCGATGCTGGTTTAGTGGACAAGGCTGACAGTTCTTTTAATGGTGTGCAGTTCTCTAGTAGAATGGAAGATGGTGATTCTTCTTCGTGTAGCTTGGATAAACTATCTGATTTCGACGAGGAAGTGGCGCAAGCTTGGAATCCTTCACTTGAACCTGGAGCGGAAGATGCACAGAGTGTAGTTTCTGATGACGATGACATACCCGAGCTTTGCAACGAATTTCTCGAATCCGTGCTACCTCCCGCCGCTTCACCAACAAATGTTGGAGAAAACATTACAGAAAATCGGTTTTATTTTGGTGATAAATACGAAGATCCAAGCTCAACTTGCGATTGCGGACCGTGCGTCAGAAAGAACCCTAAAAAACGTGCTCACAGTCCAAGTGACGAAGAGTCCTTCACTGAAGCTGGTAGTGATAGTGAGCAAATTGTTCCTTCAGCAACGGATGTTGAAGAAAACACCGCGGAAAATCCTTTTTATTTTGGTGATCAATACGAAGATACATGTTTGACTTTCAGTTGTGAATCGTGTCTTAGTAGGAACCCTGAAACTCGTGCTTGCGTTGCTGAAATCGGCAGTGATCCTCTGCAAATTGATCCTCCCCGCATGTCTCCGACAGAAGCTTTCTCTGACGGCGAGGGCTGTGAATATATTCAGAACGTAGCTTCTGCTTCAGCAATGCATGTTGAAGGGGAGCGTTTGCAAACTGAACGTGAGGGTGGTGACGATTCGCATCGTCCAGTGCCAGACGGCAGATCCACAGATGAATCCGATACCGAATCGAGTTCTGAGTCTAATAAGGAATCCCGTGGCTCTTGGGTAATTTACAATCCATGTTCCTTTCATTTTCGTCCCCGATTCTTTGACTTCCTCCATCAGCGGCAAACTGGCAACCCTGTTTCGGTTACCAATGAATGTGATTCATCACTTGTTGGCAACATTAAGCGTATATTGGCATCGCCGATATTTGACGAGGCTTCTAGTTCCTCTAAATCTTCGTAGACTATAATTTTAAGTGTTCTTTTTTTGATTTTATATGCATACATATATGTATATCATGTAACGTTTTTTAATATTTATTTCTATACCAAATGATCTGTAATGATGATAGTGCACAGTCCAGTTCTGGGAAAGTAATTTTCTGAGAGCTGCCAGCTCTTGTTTCACATCATATAATATGTTAAAAGTATCACTTTGAAATTCTGTTAGATATTGAATTAATGTTTATGAACGAGGATAAAACTGGATTTTCCCTCATAACTTCAGGTTTCATTTATTTATTTTAATACTTATCATTTATTATTTTGTAAATCCATACATGGGATAGAGTGAAATGAAGAATAAATCGTAATCATTGGTCGAAGTCATCTTCTACCACAGCAGCAGGAGCCCTAAAATTATTTACTCAACTGGGGTAACATAATGTGGCACGTTGAGCATTTTATCTTTTATCTAGAAATGTCAGTATTTAAATTTTATTACCCATGTAATAGATTCAAGTTTACTTGCTGATTGCGTTATCATTTTGAACGTATATAGTCTCATTGAGTTTATAGTTTTCATTCATTTTATTTTTACTTGTTAACTATTGTTTGAACTGCTCTTCACTGCCCAAATTCATGAATTCAAACAAAGGGGCCTTAACTTTGTATGGATGCCAACTCATTGTTCATGATACATGTGGTCACTCTTTGTTCATAGAGGGAAATATTGTTCATTTCTTGCAGGAGAATTTCTTTTCTGTTGTATATTATACATTTGATTATATTTTTTATGTATAACATTTCCATGATCGAATGTTGCTTTATATCAAATTCTTATAGTGGACTTTCTTTTATGTTGCATGTAATAATGCTTTTTTATATGTGGAATCTGTATGGACTGAACATTGCTCTAGATCAAATTCTCACAGTGGACTTTCTTTTACTTTACACGTAATAATGCCTTTTTGATGTGTGGAATTTCTATGGATTGAATATTGCTCTATATCAGTCTCACATTGAACTTTCTTCTATATTATATGAAATAATACCTTTTTTTTATGTGTGGAATTTGTATGGACTGAACATTGTTCTAAATCAAATTCTTACAATGAACTTTCTTTTATTTTATGCATAAAATTGCATTTTTTATGTGCGGAATATGTATGGACTGAACATTGCTCTAGATCAAATTCATACAGTGGACTTTATTTTGTGTCATGATATAAACCTTTTTTATGTATGAAATTTGTCTTGACCGAACATTGCTCTAGATCAAATTCTTACAGTGGACTTTTATATTGTATCTTTTATATTTGGATGTTTTTTTATGTGTTACATTTGTATGTTCCAAATATTCTCTAGGCCGAATTCTTGCAATAGACTCTCTTTTATGTTGTACATTTATATTTCAGTATGTTTTATCTGTGTTACCATTTGTATGAACTGAATATTGATGAAGGTCAAACAGTTTGGGGTATGAAATGAGCTTGTTGAAGTTCCGTGTACTAGCCTAGCAGCTGCCAAGTATTCCTGATTGACAAAATTCTTTCCAATTTTCATGTCATCTTCCTGAAGCCTTTTTTTTTGGTCAAAATGTTCCTATTTTTAACCTTCATAATATAGGGGAATGTGCGGCAAAGTGAAATAGCGGGGCAAGGTGAAATGGTAAATATTTCAAGTGTTGCAGCGCCACCTATCTGGCAGTATTTTAACTATGGTCCAAAACATATAGCTGATTCCTGTCAAAAATAAAAAGCTTTGAAGATCAATGGAAAAAGTTTTCAAGTCATTTTCAAAATTTGATACCTTTGTTATAATATTCATGTTTTCTCAAAAATATTTCTTGTTGTTAAAAAAATGGTAAAATTTTTGTAATTAATGTTTTAAGCATTAATTTAGATCTGCAGATGTCCAGTGCAGTCATTAATTAGTTTAAATTAGGCATGTGTTATTTTAAATATTCAATGAAATTTTTCAAGTGCACGCTGGGCGAAGTTAAATAGTTCATTTCGTTTACTTATGCATTCATTTAAAAAAACGTGTCTTTGTTTCTTAATTTATTAATTTATTCACATTTTTTTACTTATTAATTCATTTATTCATTCATTCATTCTCTTATTTTTTACCTATTCTTTATTTAATTCACTCATTTCTTTTTCTCATTTATTAATTAATTCATTTATTTGTTTATTTATTCGTGCATTTTTTCATAAATAATTTATTTGTTTATTTGCATATTCATTTGACGAAAATTACTGTGAATCATCAAGCAAAAAATGTTTCATTATGAAAATTTTGTATTTTTCACTTTGCCCCATGATTTTTTGTGGTGAAAAAATTCCATATTATTTTGCAAGTGCAGAACAACTGCCAAAAATGAAAACTAATACTTCAACGCAAGTTGTATTTCAAAATATATTGATACTTTGTTATGTAGAGAACAAATTTCTAATTTGTTAATTTTCAAACAATTAAGTTATCTTAACTACTTCACTTTGTCCCACATTCCAATACATATACTTTTTTTTCTCTGCCTCTTCCAAAAAAAAAAAAAGATGAAGTCACTAAATTCTTTTTCTCAAGAGTTGAAACAAGACCTTTAGAGCCATAAATAAAAAGTCCCTCCTAAAAATAAACTCGTCTCTTAAACGAAAACCCATTTTCAATTCACTAATTCTACTGATTAGACGTAAGATAACCAGGGTATGTCCTGTAAAGCACTAGTTTGCAACTAGTTCTGAGCATACCCTATAGGGTATGCAAAAATCTGTAAAGGGTATTTGTAACCTCATTGTAATTACTACTTCATTTGTAAACGAAACATTTTGTTACCAACATCTACTACAGTCATAGCCAGGGCCCAATTAACCCCTGTGGTTAAGGGAAGCTCAGTCTCAATTTGGGGCCCTCCACTTTTTGTTGTAATGAAAATTTCTAAAAATATTTGGTAAATTTAAAATCTAAATGATTTAAGAGTAAAAAAAGCTGTTAAAGTACAATATAGCACAGTTGGGACAAATTATATTGAACCAGCTCTCTTTAAAGTTAAATATAAAAGTCGGAACTTGAATTTTTTTGTAGCTTTTCAGTCATTTTTGGGCCCCCTAAAAATTTGGAGGGAAGCTCAAGCTTCCCGAGCCTTTTGGGTAATCAGGCCCTGGTCATAGCTAAACTTGATTTACTTATGCTGTGGACGTCTCACATGAAAGTGGCCAGTGTGTTATAAAAAAAAATCAGAAAGCTCGCCTTGGAGTTGTCCAGTTTTTTGATAGAAAAGCAAGTCAGTGTAAATATTCTTAAACAGGGTTGTCACCAGGAGCACTCCAATGGGAGGTCACTGGGACCCCCCAATAATTTCTGTACTCGCACATTTTCCTGACGATTCTGCAATTTGAAGGCAAAATTTGTTCTTTTTAGTTTTTAGAATTGTTTTTAAAAGATCCCTAGTGCTTTTTCTCGCTAAATGTTATGCAGGTACGACATGGTGCATGTCGTACATGCACCATGTACATGCACCACGACATACCTTGGTGCATGTCGTACATGCTTGTATTTTATCATTCGGTAAAACTGGAACTTCATTTGGCAAATTGATAATCCCCCCCCCCTCCCAATTTTAATTTGGCGCGCCCCTGGTTGTCACAGGCTACTTAAATGGGACTTATGCTACTTTTTTTTTTGTCACGATTTAGGAAACTTTTTCAAGCAAAAGCAGGCCTGAAAGCAACATACTTTCACTAGAGCTACTTATTTGGAGCGTTTTTTTTTTTTCCAAAGCAAGTTTACTCTAAAATACTTGTGGTTTCATCATAGTGCGATTATTTTGCTGATTTGTAGGTAAAATCAAAAAAACATCACAAAATGAAGACTAAAGTGGAGCTGATATAAAAATTACAATCATGTTGATATTAGGCATGTGAAGCAGGAGTTATGTATAACTACCTCTTTTAACTCAGGTTTTAGTAATGGAGTGCAGAGGCGTATTTGGGATGTGTGGCCGCCCTGGGCTTTTGAAACTGGCCGCCCCCCCCCCTTTGAGGTGCTGAATTTCAGAGTTGTAAAAAAAAAAAACTTTTTTATTTACTTACTGGTGTACAAAATGGATCATGGCTTCATTTAAATATTTTGGAAAAAATAAAACAAAATCAATAAATAAATAAACAATAAAATAATTTTTTAAAATGTGTAATGAATACAGTCGAAATCGTTTATAACGAGCTCGGACATAACGAGAACTCAGATTTAACGCTGGAAACGAGAATATTTTGTTGGATCAATGTTAAGTCTATGGAACAGAATATGGAACAGCAAGACCCGGTTTTAGCGAACATTTTTTTCTGTCTCGCACTCTTTTTTTTTTTTTCTTCTTTCTAGTCTTATTCCTGTCTAATCTTTTCTTTTTTTCCCCTGCAGTTCAATACTTTTGTATGAAAAATTCCACCAGCATTCCAGTATTATTAAATAAAGAACAGTATTTAATTCAATTAATTGATGTAATTCTCGCGGAAAAAAAAGGTCTTCACTTTGCATGGAAAAAGTGCCGTCTCCCCCCCCCCCCAATCGTGCCGCCCTAGACAAAAGCCCATACGTAAATACGTCATGGATGGAGTGTATATTCATCCCACCGCTAATTAATCGGGGGGGGGGGGTAATTAGAGAGTTCTTTTGATCTCTTTTTGAGGTATGTTCTGTAGCTTTTGAGGAAGTGCACAATTGCTCTTTGGGGGGGGGGGGGAGGATACCACTAATTGGACTAGTTCCCACAAGTTAATCTCGATCAAATCAGAATTCATTGTTTCAATTCCTAATTTTGTGTATTTTTAATTTTAGTATTTATTTACATTGATTTTATTGTATTTCCATTTTCTTCAATATTACTTTTTGCATTCTCATCGTTATCTTATGCTTAAGAAATATTTGGTCAAGTTTCTGTAGAATTTAGTACCTCAAATCTGAATTACGTGTTCATTTACTGCTCATGCTGTTAAGTGTTTTAACATTTTTTGTGGTAAGCAAAATTAATATCAAGTACGACATTTAAATTTTAAAACAAGTATAATGCTCATGCAACTTCATTAGCTAATTGCATGTATTATTTTTAATGAAATATAGTTTCAGTGATTTTATTGTTATCACTTATTCTGTTTTACATTGTCATTATTGCTGCTACATTTTGTGAAATGGGTTAGAGTGCAAAATAGAAGGTGCAGTGACGATAGGATGGATTTATTGACATTTGATACTAAGTTGACTAGTGTTTGGCAACATTTCGCATTTATGTGGCAGTCCTGTACCTGCCACCACTGCTTGGTCTCAATTACATATCAAACAACTTACAAAAAACATAATAGGCATCGTTAAATATGGTAAATTTCGCCAAGCCTGAGCGTGTTCGCAGTTTTAAGCGCGATTCACATAGCGAGCGAAACGCTTTCGCGAAGCGAACTTTTCCCCTCGAAACAGGTTTTCGGAATGCGTTCCCATGACAACGCGGCGAAAATTCGCCTGTCGCGAGCGATCTAGCATGCTAGATATTTTCGCGGGCGAAAGGCGAAAGAAATTTGGCAACGAGAGCGCCAGCCAGTTAGAGGGAAGGCGCCATCTTTGCTCTGTTTTGACCGCGTGGACATTCGATTTCATTGGCTCTCGCGAGTTGGGCGCACTTTATCCTTAGTGGGTGAACACCATCACGTGACTTTCGCCCGCATCTAGTATGAATGATCGGAATTTTTGACCAGCGAGCGAAAAACGCTTCGTTCGTTCGCGTCGCTCGCAATCTGAATCGGCCTTTAGAGCTTGAATGTGTCACCTTGCGGTGATTTAAGATATTGTCCAAAGAGGTAAAACATTGCTATTTTGCAAAGACAAAGCAGATTTTTTTTTCTCTTAACAAACTTCGGTAAAATTGCGTTTCAATATTTCATTGTATTTGCTGTACAGAACTTTTTTATTTCGGGAATTATGGATGCAGCGGCAGCAGCAAAAATCGCTTAAATTTTTCCACCGACGAAGCTGTTGCGGGTAAATCTTGTTACATATAAACTACATATTTGGCGAAATTTGCAGAGTTTAAATACGATGTATCGTACAAGAAATATAACAATTAAAATGGAGTCCATCTTTTTGAATCGCCTCGTATATCAAGGCATTTTAAAAGTTTTACTAAAATTTGGAATTAAAGCATGGCGATGACATTTCGTTTCTCACCGTCATATCTGCACCGTTTCCCACCCCTATTGTACACTATTCCTGGGAAAGATTCAGTGAAGTTCCTGTAGGCATAGCTTTCGCAGTTTATAAAGTCTTGAGTATGTGTTTCTCTACCGCTTGGGCTGTGGACTTTTTTTCATTTTTTTATGTGCAAAATTAAAATCAATCTCGAAATTTAAATTTTATTAATCACTATGCTGGAATATTTTATTTTTTTTAATTGATCGAGATCTTAGCCTCACCAAATCCTGGAATGTGATATTTTTAAAGAGATGAAATTGGAGATAAATTTTTAAATCTTTTGTACTTAATTTCCTAAATTCAGTATCTTGTGATGGAGATTATTTTTGGTGCTATGTACTATTTGGTATGCTGTGGCTATAGTTAATGTGATAACAGGCCACATGATGTTCTTATGTATAAAAATCTTTCAAAATAAATGTGCTTTTGCTATAAACTTGTCTGAAAGTTGATTTCATGAGATTTCTAAGTTTGTCAGGTACGAACGAAGTTACCGCGACAAAATTGGGTTCGCTAGGGTTGAAACATATTAGCACATGGTAGGGTAGCGGGCATGCCGTCGAAAAGGGGATACATTTGCTGCGCGGTAATAACGAGGCTAGGTTGTGATGCTTGAGGTCGAGAGACGAGGGGAAGACGAAGACGGAGGGGGGCGGGGACGACCCACGTGCTTTGCTAGGGTGTTGCAGCGTTAGGGTTCGGTGTGGCTTTAACCAAAGGGTGTCACCAATGGGTAAATACTGGGGAGGAACAAAACCTATAAGCGTACTAACCTGGTGCACAGTTGAAGTTTGGGAAGACTCGGGGAGTTGGTTACAGGTTCCATGCTGGGGCAAGCACACAAAAGGGCCGCGGAGCTTCCGCCAAAGGGAGGTCACGGTCATTATCGGATGTTATCGATGGTATTGCACTTAAGGGCTGTATTTGGGAGAGTGATTCCACGTCCTGGCTTGGGGGAATGAGGTTGATTCATCATGTACAAGCAGGGGGATGGGCAGTGCTACATTGACAAGATTAGTACGTAGCAATATGTTGACTACATTTGCTGGAAAGAATTAGACTAATCCTTTTGTAGAGCAATGCTATATTAGTGTAGGTTTGGGAACGGATTTGGTTTGGTTATTTTGTGGGTATTTTGGGATGAAGGTCATTAAGGGCTGAGAGGGGTTTTTTAGTTGATAATGTACAGGGCTGGGGTTAAGTGGCGCACTGCTTCCGTGACGAAGTACTTGATTGGGTTCTCTTTTTTTCGATGCGCACAGCACGTACGGGTGGAAGTAATATGGGTATAGGGCGTCGATTGTTTTTAAATTTATGCACATAAAAAAATCGAAAAAAAAGGCCACCAGCCCAAGCGGGACATAGGATACCCAGAGAATCCACCACTTATTCAAGGAATTTATAAACTGCAAAAGCTCAGATGCCTACAGGAACATCACTGAATCGTGGTTTCCCCCCCCTAGGATATATTGGGTACAATAGGGGGTGCGGAAACTGGTAGGAATGTTCACAGGAAGCTCGCGCGTGTTTTACAGGTTTAGGAATGAGCAATTGGAATGGGGTTGGACATATTGCGGGATGGGCTATTTCGCGGTTTTTGGCAAGGGTGCTGTCAGTGGCAGATCGGGATTATTTGTGGGTAGAGATGGCGAGTATGGGGCGTGTGGGCGCGGGTCGTGTCTGCAGCGTGGAGTTTGGCGGCATTAGGGAACGCATCTTGATGGTGGCTGGGGCTGTCGGGATTCTTTCGATTTAACCCGCCACTGCTTCACGTCGGTGGCGAGTATCATGTTAAGCGCGGGTTGGATGCGGTACGCGGCTGTCCCAGAATTTACCACGAAAGTTCATATAGGGCGCGTAGAACTGCTATAGAATGGATAGGTGAGGATACGCAATTTTTCCGAAGGGTGGAGGCTTGTCAGAGACAAAAAAACTATCCTGCGTTGAGAGGTGCGCTTATCCAGAGCAAATGGCGGGACAGCTTCGGGGAGTCAAATCTGATATTCACCGCCCAAACTTCGGGGTTCACATGGCTTGAGCTCGCGTTTTATGCCGCCCGGAACACGCTCAGGCTGGGCTCCGGAAATTTACAAGAGTGTACGAATGCCACGTGGCAAGCGGGGGTTGTAAGTGGTTTGATATGTAATTGAGACCTAAGCTCGTACACACATCCGGTGGCACGGGTTACTGGACCTGCCCAACTGATCACCTGGGCAGGTCATGAGGGGCCAATTATCGTGGATTCACGCGTGGGTGTTTTGGGAACTTGTTAGGATTACTGAGCAGAGATAAGGATTTCCGGAGGTGGTGGGATCGAGCATAAATGGGATATTTTTGGGGCGAAACCAGTCAATCACACAACAATAGCAACTGCTTGATTCGGCTCATTGGTGTTATTTTAATGTTGTTGGAACACGTGCTTCTTGTTTTGAAAAACCGCGTTATTAGTGGCTGGGGATGGTTTTTGTTGTCTGGATTGGAGCGTATGAGTACACCCTGGCTGCTTCCGTGACATGTACGTCGGGGGGGTTTTGGGTATGGGACACCAAGGGTCGGTGTGGTAATGTGGCGCGTCCTCTATAAGGGATGAAAAACTATCCGATCAGACATGGAGCAGGTAACCACCTTGAAACCACGTAATTCAGGATTTGAGGTACCTAAATTCTACAGAATCTTGAACAAAGATCGGGCACGTATAAGAAATTAACGATAAACGATTCCAGAGATGGAATAATAGGTTGTGGGCAAGAATTTGTGGTTTTGTCTTGTTTAGGAATTGGGTCTAGTTTGAACTAAAAGTTTAAATACTATCCACCATTAATGAGGAATTGATATCAATGAATTTGATACGTGGCGAGATTTTCGATGTGCCGGGGCAACTAGCTCCATTTACAGTGCGGTATCCGCCCCCCAACCCCCCACTAGTGCAATTGTGCATGGCCGCTAAAAGTGTACAGTCTATCGTCCGACTTTTAGTGTCAGCTCTATTCGCCGTGTTTTCAGAGACGATTGGACAACCAACCCACCTCCCCGTTGGTGAGAAGGTGCGGGCGGGCCCATGGTTTTGTATAGAATGAACACTGGACGGTGGGTCAAGGAAAAACCACTCGGGGAGCGGGGGCAGTTGGGAGGGCACTAAGTGGGCGGGGTTCGGGGGGGGGGTGTAGAGACCTAGGGGGATCTGGATTTATGGATGCTCTTTTTTTTTTTGCTAAGGGGGCGGAGATGCACCGTGATATGATCGTTTTACGCTATGGTTGGTTGGTTACAGTAGGGCGAGGGTGGGTTGAGATGTCTGGATGGAGCCCTGAACACGGGGGTTGGGTGGATAGTATTTTGTTCGGGTTAGGAAAATGAACGCGGCGGCTCAGTTTTTCATAAAGAACCTAATGATTAGACAAGGAATATAGCACTAGAAAGAAGATGTAAATAAAAAATAAGCCTGTGTGAGACAAGAAAAAAATGGTATCGCAGCTATATAACCGGGGTCGGGCGGGAGCCCATAGGCGCGGGACAGCTGTAGGAACTGAGCGGTAGCACCTTCTTTCTCGCATGATACGTGGCCAGAGTTGTTAGCTACGGAGGGATCGTGTGGGCCGTCGCGAGGGGATGTTCTTAAGTGGAGAAGTAGAGGCTGGATGGTATATGGGGTTTTTTGGTTGGTGTGGGGGCAGTGGGTGGGATGGGGTGGGGAGGGGGATCGTGGGGGGGCATTATTTGTGGGTTTGGTTACGAAAACAAACACCAATGGTCGAATGAGCGGGGTCTTAAATGGTAAGGTTTCTGCTTTTTAGGGGGGGGGGGGAGGGGTCTCTCCACAGCACGGTATGGCTGCTCCCGAATTTAGGACCAGGACCGGGGGCCGGACGCGCGGGACTTCTTGGAGGGATTGTTGAACATGGGGAGCAAAAAAACGGAATATAATGAAAATTTTGGCTACAGACAGCGGGATATGAAATGGTAACCTGTTTTTAACAGCGTGAGGTTTTGATAAGGGGTGCGAGTGTATGTTCGAAGGGTAGGCCAACTGTGGGCACGTAGTGGATTATGGAGGGGGTGTGGGGGTCGCTGAAGCAGCCATAAGGGCCTGGCGGATGTGTGTGTGGGGGGGTCGCTGGAAGGGGCTCGACAAATCAGCAAAATATCGCACTTTGATTGAATCCACATGGTTTGTTGCAGTAACCGTGCTTTGGTTCAATAAACTTATAAATATATCTTTAAAAATCAAATCGCTCCTATTTATGGTAGACGCGTGTGGATGTTTGTTGCGGGCTGGCATGTCCTGTGGCGGTGATAATGGTATCACATTTTTAGGGACAAAAAATAATAGTCGCACGAAGTCCCTGTTAAGTAGCCTGTAGTCTACCAGCCCCCCCACCGAGAGGCACCACGCGCAAACCCGCCGCCACTCCACAAATTATATTTTGGGAGGGCCGGGGGGCGGGGGGGAATTATCAATACTTGCGCCCCAAAGGACCTCCCCCAATAGCTCTCCCCAGTACTTTACCCCGAATGATTTAAAAATTCATGATGTAACGCACAGGCTACAAGGTTTGTCGTTGAGTGCTGGTGTCTGGGATGCAGGGTCGACTTGATCCCTGGTCGTGGCTCATGCAAGTTCTGGCGTGCGCATTGTTTATTTGCTACACGCTGCGGCGAGGCCGGCTTCTTAACCTTGCGACGCTCATATAGTCCCAAAAGACACAAATTTTGCTGCCTTCAAATTGCAGAATCGTCAAGGAAATTGTCAGCCCGTCCAACAAACGACCATTACAGAAACAATGATTGCGGGCCCCCGGTCACCAGTGGAGCCACGCCTGGAGGATATTGCACAGCACGCCCCGCGGGCTGTAATCACATAGGGGATGAAGTCGGTGTCTAGGTCCTTGGCGGGCGGAATCATAAAAAACTGGACAACTCCCTAAGGCGACCGCTTTATGTTGGGGTGGCTATTAAACTACTGGCCTACTTCAGGTGTGCCGTCCACATGCTTTTGTAAATCAAGTTGAGCTATACCAGATTAGACAAAGGGCAATCGATTACACAAATAGGCTAGGGGATGCGTCGATGAGTCCACAGACACTTATGTTGTAGTCGAAGGGGACCATTCATATTTGTTAGGTATCACTGAGTTCTTTTTATTGTCTTTCCCAATTCAATCATGGGTTCCCACCAAAACGGTCACCAACAGTAGGGCTGTTTGTTCGGGTAAAGTTCGCTGCAGGGGTCTAGAGTATGGTGGCTCAAAATTACGGGGAGTAGTGGGGTAGTGTGTCTATGCGGGCGCGAGCTGTAGCGGTATGCATAGAAGAGATGTTAACCACGTGACCATTTAGTGGTGCTATAAGGTTATTGACAACCAACAAAGTGCCCGAGGGCCACCAAAGTCGAGACACCTGTGCTTCCCTTAACCCACCAGGGCGTTACATTGGGCCTGGCTTTGACTGTTGTAGATGTTCCAATCCCATAGGTAACAAATTGTGTCGTCTTATACATAATGTATATGAACAACATGACTACAACCTCCACGTCCTAACCACCCACAAGTTGTAATTACAATGAGGTTACAAATACCCTGTTACCCAGAATTTTTGCATACCCTAATAGGGTAGGCTCAGATCTATGTTGATTCTAACGTAGGGGAAGTGTACAGGGGACTGTTGTCCCCGGGCGCTATCCTTACGATCTAATCTGCTTGACCCTTGGAATTAGTTGAAGTGGAATTTGGGTCGTGTGGAGTTTTAAGATGCACGTGCTGGGTTGGTTTGCGACACCGAGGTCGGTTTAGTTATGGCGCTAAACGGTCTTGTTTATATCTCCCCCTTGTGCAAAAATGAATGCTAGTGACCTTAATCTTTTTTTTTTTTTGCCGCCAAGAGGCAGAGAATTAAAAGTACGATGTATGGGGAGGTGGGGACTAAACGTGCTGGTCGTGTTAGTTTAAGGATGGGGGGGTTCATTAGGATCATATGGTTGTTAGGGGGGAGCAAGTATGTTACATTAAATAGGTGTTTGAGTGAGATTGTTAGTATCTAGGGATACGGGGGATTTAAGGAAACTGATGGGGGTATGAGGTGCGGACTGATGGGGGAGGACATTATGCGGATTTTGTTGTAGGGTTGCTGGAGTGATAATATTATTCTATGCTCGGGAGGCATTCACCTGGACCTGTCAGAAGGTTTTATAAGTCCTAAATTTTTGTATTATTTGAGGATGTTGGTTTATGGGGGGGAGGGAGGTGGGCTCACTGGGTGGGGCGAATATGATCAGTGCTTTACTTAACAATCTTTTGGCTCAAGTGGATTATGGTCTTATTCTTGTTTGGGTTGGAATGAGTTTCTTCTGAAGATTATAATATAATCCACTAGTTTATGTTTGAATTTTTATGTTATGGTCCACTTGGTTGGATTTGTTATCCGACGCGAAAAAGTACATGAAGTGTTTAGTAATTGACAAGAATAGCGTTAAAAAATTAACCCCCCCAGAGACAATGCAAGGAAATACTGGTAGAAAATGAAATGTCATAAGTTTAAATTTTATATGCGGACCTGTTATGGTATTATAAATGTAGTTTATCTTGACTAGGGGGGGGCGTTCCAATCTGCATTTCGGCTGTATGGTATTAGATCCAATAACAATTGGTTTGTTGGTTACATGTCAGCCACAAGACCAGGGAATCCCCGTGTATTTCTTGCTTTGTAGTGTTTGGTAACGATATACTGGCAGTTGGGTTAAACTCTATGTGATTGACAGGATCCGGGTCAAGAGGCTACAGATGAGTTATGGTTGGCGTAAAGAGGTTTATATGGTACTTGAGAATTTTTCGAGGGTAAATGGGCGGGGTTTACTTCCAAGTTATATTTTTAGACGGAATTGCGTTATTCCATGAATTTGTGTTGACATTTTACGGGAAGAATATATTTTTCCGTAACCTATGTTCTTTGTACTTGTATTAGAGGTGCACATTTGATCTTCAAAGCTGTAGTTTTATTTTCTGCAGGAATAGCTATATGTTTGGAACCATAGTTAAATTCTGCCGAATAGTTGCGACGCTGCCATCACTGGTTCATAGGTACCATTTCAACCTCTGCCCCCAGATATTTCAATTTAGCGCACATTCCCCGATATTTGCAAGGTTAAAATATAGGAAACATTTTGACCATAATAAAAATATAAATTGCGGCCTTCAGGAAGGACCGCAAAGTTGACATGGGTATAATTACGGAAAGTTGAAGGGGTCAAAGAGGAATAATCTCGGCAGAAGGCCGAAGGCTAGGTCCAAGGAAACTGCAACCAAGTCCTTTGCTTAAACCAAAATCTGTTGGAACCTTCTTCCATAGATTCTGTGGACATAAAAATGCGCTAACCACAGATAAATCCATACTGAAATATTTATGCGTAAAAAACATAAACACGAGAGTCTATTGCAAGGATTCGGCCTTGAGAATTGTTGGAACATACACATAAGGCTCAACCACATAAACAAAAACTTACCAACAATATATAAAAGAAACAATATAAATGTCCACATCGTAAAGTATCTTGTACTCTAGAAGCAACTGTTCGGGTGACATGAACCAATAGTTCAATACATGAAAAATAAGGTGTATTTCTTGACACTAAATATTAAAGTCAACTGTAAATGAATTAGGATCTAGCAGCATGGTTCACCCTAGCGCAACTTACCAACTTGCACGCCACTGAATAATATGCTTTCTTTTATGCATCTAAATTAAAAGGAAATGGTCATGGTCAAGATGTGGGTGTCTTGTACTTAGGTGCAGTGAATGTCATTTTGCAAAACTATATGTTAAATATACTTAGGCGAGGTGTTCGCATGGTTTATAGAAGAAATGGTCATGGGAAAAGACAGTAAGGATGTTGAGTGCATAGAGTCACACTTGACATCGGGCGTGATTGGACACCACATCAAAAAAGACATTATTAAGTGTAAAGTATACAAGAAAGTCCAACTAGTGGAGATTAATTGAAGCGAGAGAACTTGTTCAGTCCTGATCTGTGGACAACCATTAGATTAATTGCTAGTAGTTGAACTGCGGCAATCTCTCAAACAAGTAGGGCCTCTATAAGTTTTTGTTATTAATGAATCATCACCTCTACGATCATGGGTAATTGGAACCAAGTGTACAATGTTTTTTCTAAGTAGCCTTTGACTTTTGGGCGTTTTCGTAATTCCATGTTATTGGTGTTCGGACGGCCCGGCACCTAGGTATAGGTTCATTATTGGGGCCCCAGAGCCCACAACCCCCGATGCCAACAATGAACAAAGACCCGTGACCTCATGTCTGTCATGAAAAAATGAGGTTGGCCTTCACATACAAAGTTAAGGCCCCCTCTCTTGTTGTGATTGTTCAATGATATTTAGACCGGCATACTAGTGTTCGAGGACTGGGCTACTCTTTTGTATAAACCATTTAGGTAAAATCTAAAATGATGAAAACTATAATACTCAATGAGACTATATCTCGGTTCCTAAATGGACTAACGCCAATCAGAAGTAAACTTGAATCTTATTACATCCCGGGTAAGAATATTTAATTATGACCATGTCTAAGATCATAATTAGATTTTAAAATGCTAAACAGGGCCACTTTATGTACTATACCCCAGTGGGTCGATTTTGATCAGGTAGATGGGCGAAAATAGGAAGGAAGGGAGGAAGCCAAGATGTTGTGGTCAGAAATGCGTAAATTGATGATGGAATAGTGTGGGTGGCAGGACATGGGCTACGACTTGCACTTGTTTGGAGGTTAATAAGTTTATAAACAATGTTACGTAGTATTATATTGTATTTATCTATCGAAAAATAGAAGTTCCCATTGACGGGACCATAACGGAAAATCCACACCCCTCGAGGTTTAATCACCTCGTTCATAAACATTACCAGTTTCAATATCTAAAAAGAATGTCAATGGGTTTCAGGGCTTAACATTGTATATGCTGATACCTAACGAAACATGAGATACTACGGCTAAGCTACCTGGCTGTAAATTACGTTCCCAGTTACGTGGAACTGCTGCTAGAATATGGGTAAGATGCTCAGGGGGGCATGTCGTTTGTTATTGTTTAATCTTACGGTCATGGGTGCGCTGTAAAGAGTGCGGTGGATCGTTGTCGTTTTGACATTTAAATTCGATAACATCTGTATATTCGATAGTCTCCTCACACGATAGATGGTTTTAGAGGTATATAGTGAAGCCTCAGTCTCAAATATCCTCTAGGAGATTGCCAATATACGCTGATTGTTAGCTGCCTTACAAAAGTGTTGAATCATAACATTCATGTGGTCAACACGAAACAGGGTCTGCCCAGTTTGCCCGCTGATGGACGGAACCACACGTCAATGAATACGGCCCCCCGGAGACGAAAATGAACAGGAACATTGGATTGATTAAAGTTCCCAAGAGCCACGGGCCCTTTCCTTATTAGACTACCAGATACTCGACTTCAAGCCGGTATAGGATTCATCTGTACCGGACTTCTGCCCGTCCTGGCACTGGACGATGACGAATCGTCAACACACCTCACGTTCAGTTTGCCAAAAACGCTCCCACTTCAACATGATTGCTGACAGCTGAAGTAAGGCTCACGTTCCTGAATATATTCACAGACCCTCGACACCAAGTCACGAGTAAGATTCGGTCCCGGATGTACATGCGGGCAAAGCAGGATCTCCAATTTTGGCAGTGCGCTAAGTCACACTCGGAACAAACCAGATTCTCACTGCAAACGCAAATTGACACCTAAGGACCCGAGGTTACACAGCACGGGTGCAATTAGTCTCAGTAACGTTTCACACATTAGTGGTAAATCGTCATACAATGGGTGCGGAGGTACGGGGAGATAAATTTTTGTTATTAGGTGGGGCAATGAAGCACCGGCAGGGGGGGAGGATTAAATGCGCCATGTGGAAACGGTCTGGCTATCTTTGAGAGCACGATCAGAAGCCCTAGCTCCCAGCCTTACAGTTGCCCAAGGATCTCTTCTGTCACATGGGACTCGTGCTAGCACGTTTTGTGAGGGTGCCTTTCTGTAGCAAATACATACAGGGAAGACATAGCAAACAAATTAGAAATAGTGCACATCAAAGCAGACTGAAAGAGCGCACCTGTAAGAAGCCGGTATGACTTTGATCCACGTAAAATATTAAATCCAGTTGGGATGGTATAGTGGGCAGCTACACAATCCATTTGTTGGGGAATCTCCCCAAAAGCCCGGCACCCCGGCCGGAAACACAGGTAGCCGGCAGGCGAGATATATGCGTCGTGTCTGTAAAAAGATTCGGGACATAGACATTCGGGACTTGGGCTGCAGTCATCAGAAACTACACTCTGTGCATCTTCCGCTCCAGGTTCAAGTGAAGGATTCCAAGCTTGCGCCACTTCCTCGTCGAAATCAGATAGTTTATCCAAGCTACACGAAGAAGAATCACCATCTTCCATTCTACTAGAGAACTGCACACCATTAAAAGAACTGTCAGCCTTGTCCACTAAACCAGCATCGATCAAATGTTTCTGTAACTTGGGCACACTAGTCCGCCAGTTATTTCTTTCAAGTTCCTTCCATGCTCTCGCCACATTACGACTCACTAGCCCTTTTTCCACATAAAGACGCTTTTGCAGAAGGATATTTATCTGCCTCAACTGCACCAAGAATAAAACAAGGCTTTTCGAAACATTTTGAGCAGCCTTCTGGGCTTTCCTCAATGCTTCTTTCTGCTCGCTGAGGAGCGAATTTATTTTGTCAATTGTGATGAAGGGAAGGGGCACATCGGAAGAAACACTACATTCACCACGGGAGATTTGCACGGGAACATCTTTTCTGTCGAGTCCCGTCTTTTTCCAGACCATGAAGGTTCCGCGCATCAGCAAGACTGGCAAACAGTCACTGTTTTGTATCGCATTTCTAGGGATTATCCAGGTGACATTCGAGCAACAAGAGTGAGGCTGAAACAGATAACGTCCGTCAAAGAGGGACAACACTTCCTTGAGTAGCATAACGCTCGCAGTATAGTCGAGCACGAACAGAATAGCATCTTCAGACATGGAGTGAACAATATCCTACAAATAGTAAAATATATTAATAAATAAAATAAATAAATAAAAATAAATACGGTAGTCTTGAAAATTCGAGTCCCAAAAGTTCGAGGTTCCGGTTAATCCGAGGCGCTTCATTAAGACTTTAAGGTATATCTTTAATATAATAGCAGTTAAAAATCAACATAACTAAAGCACAATTTAGGTTAGAAAGTACAGCAAAATGCGCCGGAAAGATTTGGGCACCAGTTCAAAAAAAAA
Organism: Uloborus plumipes; assembly: GCA_038373865.1. Classification (NCBI taxonomy): domain Eukaryota; kingdom Metazoa; phylum Arthropoda; class Arachnida; order Araneae; family Uloboridae; genus Uloborus; species Uloborus plumipes. Next base: position 22,473 of record JAXGGA010015874.1, read on the forward strand.
AAGAAAAAAAAATTGATAAGCAGTTCTTTTTTAATTCTAATTTAAGGCGATTTTTACATAAATTGCTGAACTTTGGGGTTAAAAACTACTTGCACTATTAATGTTATGTGTTGTTGAAAATAGCAAATTTTTCTTTTTGATGCAATTTGTTCTAATTCTCTATCTTAAATAAGAGAGTTATTTGCACTTAAAACTTTTTTCAAGGCTTCGATCAATTTCTGGCACTACTTTCTTCATTAAAATTGTCAATAAAAATAAAACTAATTGTTCCACAGTTTTATTTTTTACACAATTGAAAAGAATCTTTAACCCCAGATTTTATCTTGACTCTCGGTCGAAAGATCCAAGCTTCTGCGTCAAACCAAAAAAGGATTACAATTGTTTAAGTTGTTAAGATTAGTGTTCGAATATCTCTTTTTCATTCAAGTTATTGCCGTTCTAATTGTGTTGCCATGGCTATGCCTTTTAAATTTTTTCTTTTTTCAAATTTTCATTTCAAACAAGTATTTCATTTTATAGCAAATTTTTTGAGTAATTTTAAATTGCATTTAAATTTGATGACCTTATCTTTTGAGGAGCGAGTTTTGACATAGTTTTTGTTATTATGTCAAGATTTTTTTCAATACTTCATGGAAGGTGCTTGGAGCTTAGGCAAAAATCTGTGCATACATTTTAATTATCAAAGCAAAATCCGTCGTTTTATTTTGATGCAAAAGGGAAATTTACATTTGCTGAAAGACCCCTTATAGCACGAACACAGCAAGTTTTATACGGAAACAGAAAAAACCTCACCATGAGAGCAGGAAAGAACCTCTGTTCCAGCTCAGCATCACGTTCATACATGTTGATCAAATTCACCATGAAAACAACGCTGGATCGGGCGATGGAGTGCCATGAATTCTGGGCCCCAGACACCAGGACATCGTCCGTGATGACGTCGGTATGCCGGAAGTCAACGATGTCCTGCGGGAAACTGTCGTCCCTGCCTAGTTCATCAAATATTAAGAAGAGGGTTTTTTCCCAAGATTCGTACCTAGAGCAGTATTAGAAATAGGAGTTCAAATTTAGGTGCCATGATGACGCCTAGTCTAAGTTTCAATGCAATCAAAATGAACTTAGGTGCCATTTTTAATGAATCAAATATGTATGTATCCAAATACTAATAGAATATTAATTCAATACTACTTTATCATTCATAATAGCATGTTTAATAAGCTCCGTAAAATTTTCAGAGAAAAATGGCTTTTTAAAGACGAAACTGATTGCAATTTTAGAAAATTTTAACAAATTTAAATTTCAAGACAATTGCAGGTCTCGAGCCCCAGCGAGAAAGAAAAGCTTCAGTGGGACCAAAACGTTAGGCGTTAAATTAGGTGCCTAGGGTTAGAAAACTAGGCAGTAAAAAAAATACTTTGGGCGCCACTTAATTGGACAACGGAAAAATGAATAACCTGCTTATTCAAATAGAACCTTCCAGAACAGTCACAATGTCAAAAAATTCTGCTTGATAAATAATATTAATCAGCTTTTATATTTTGTTCAGAAAAATGCTGAATAACTCAAAATTAAATTGCACAAGAGCACTGATTCACATAAGAATATAAAACGTTTTCCGCCAACAATGAGTGATAAATACAACATTCACATTTCATCAAATGTTAAGACTATATTCTAATTTCTTTGTCGTTGCCATCACAAAATAAACAAATAAAGATACTGCAGAAAATAATGAAATTAAATCAAAAACATACAGAAATATAAACATTGTAAATGATAACATATTGTTAAATGTTAAACATAAAACTCGGAATCAATAACATTAGTTTTCATACATAACTATTGAATTTATTATTACAGTCGATGCTCGTTATAACGACCACACGTTATAAAGACCATCCTTGTATAATGACCGGTGAGAAAACACCCAAATGTATCCCATCTATGTTCTACCTCTTATAGCGACCAATCGTTATAAAGACCGTTTTCTGTAGGACGGAGACGGCGGTCGTTATATCGAGCGTCGACTGTATTGCGTTTTAAGACAAATGTTGTTGATATGGAAATGCAAAAAACTTCCCCACTTAATCAAATAATAGTTATTGGAACTGACGATATTTGTCTAAGCACAGTATTTGGTGGCAAAATGAGCCTTTCAACTGCTAATTTCCAACACTGACCTGGTGATGAGGTTTACAATGCGGGGCTTCGGTAGACGATCCTTGTCCTTATAGAAGGCCATGACGAAGGCAATTATGTCTAGTCCCGGTCCAGGACTGAGGGAGCAGAACTTGAGGTTAGACTGGTTGGAACAGACATCCACCAAGCATCCCATTACTTCAGGATCGTGGCAGGCTGTTTTAAACACCATATGCATGAAGTTCAAGCTCCCGCCTCCGTATTTGTACATGTAGGCACTCCGCATCACTTCGGAATGGAAGTTCGAGTTCCCCAGGTCGACCATCCTCACATCTTCATCTACCAAAAAGAAATTGAACCACTGCTGTTCTCTCGTAGAAATGGCCTGGCAGAAGGCAAGAAACTTGTATGCATTTTGCACTGCCCTGGAAAGGAAATTCAATAAGTAAATAGATACATAGTGAAACAAATGAATATCTTTGTGCATGAAAATAAATGCAATTAAAACAACATTGAAAAGCAAATGCGCAGGAATGCAGCAGACACGTGTTTTAGCGTGACTAGAAATGCTTTTATCAATGCAAAAATGTGAGTTTATGAATGCACAGACATCTGATGAAAGCAACGGGAACAGAAGAACAGCTGAAAAAACAAAGAAAGAGAATTATCTAAACACCAATACGAAAATTATAAACTACTAAAGAATCAATGGGAAGATAAAGATTGAGCAGAAGTTGAATTCTTTCTTTTCACTGTGGACCTGGTAGAAAGTTTCTGCTCAATCGTTGTCTTCCCATTGAATGAAGTGAACTTCAATTTTACAAAGTGCTAGAAGTTGAACAAAACAAAACTTTATTGTTTTTTTCTTGGAGGGGTGGGGGAATAATTTTTGCATTATACGATCGACTCCGAAGAGTTTCAAAATAAAAAACTGCAATCCTCCAAGAAGAAGAAATGTTCAATGTATTCCCTTTCTTTTCCTAGCTTTAAACTTAACTGATCTAATAGTCCAAAAAAAAAAAAAAAAAGAACCACAGAATAAGAAAAATTCTAGCACTTACTGGGCATTATCATCGAATGAAGGAGAATCATTATCCATTTTTGTCAAATTGACTAGGGGATAATGCTAAAACTATACCCTTTTCACAAATGCGGATAAAGTTATGTTAAGTCTCTAGGCGAAAGCCCGAAAGCGCGCTTGCAACCTATTATATAGCAATCCTTCCAAAGCACATTCACAGAAAATCCAACATGACTTCACTTAACAGCGCTTGCAGCGTAAATGAAGAATGATCAGCGGTTCCAGCGGTAAACGAAAAGATGAAAACGAAAACAAATCCTTATTGTTGCCAAATCAAGATTTAAAAATAGAGTAGTAAATAAACACTTATTTTTAAGGACCTGTCTATGGTGCCGCCACGCCAAGCGCCAAATTTGAACTGGCGGTTGATAAATTGGCGTAGTTTTGGCCGGCGGTTAAAAATTTTTAGGTTTGCTCTAATAAACAAATCCACGAGGGTTTCTCGCCGCGTGCCATCAGATTTGTCTATGATAGCGTGATTTTTGTGATTATTAATGATTAAATATGTCTATTTACGCAGGGCAAAAGTTTTCTTCCTATGCAGACTTACAGGACAAGGTTGAAAATTATTCGCAGGAGCAGAAAGTTCATTTTTGAAACCACCACGTTGTGAAAATGCCGACCCATCTTTAGTATACTACAAAATAAGGTTTTCTTGTGTTCATGGTGGAAGAGAATGCAGTGGCAAAAATAATTGCACTGAAAAACGAAGTGAGTGACGTTATTTCACATATACTTTATTGAAATTTTGTGGTTGAATTTTACTTGTAATGCGTTAGTAAATCAAATTAATGGCTTTATGCTTTCATTTTTTGTTTTACCCTTTGCATTATGCTCACCTTTTAATTTGATTAGCTCTTGGTCTGTCCAATTCCCATTCTGCCCCTGAAATACCTTCCAGGAACAGCGACACCCCTCGTTTTATCTATACCCTGAGCGTTTTGTTCACCATTTTATCTGATTTTCACACTATAATTTCTGAATAATAATTCCAGAACAATGATGACCTCACCTCCTCCAGGAAAAATCGCACCCCCTTCCCCCTGCAGAAAAAAACTATTTAGCCACTCAAGAACAATGCCCTCCTTCTATAGGAAATGGGAAAAATTCCTGCAACACCCTCACCCCTCCCCCCACACACAAATGTATTACTAATACAGCCTGTGCCATGCCCTGCTATGCATTTTTGACTGAAATATTTCTGTGTGATACAATTGTAAACGCCATCCATTTTCTTTCCAATCATATTCAGTGATATATAAACTACACGTTCCAAGATCCCTTTACCTATAGCTACATATGGTTTAACAAGTTTAATTGGGCTTTGAGTAGAGCTTGGCATTTTGTTGAAGATCAGGAGCCAATCATCTCCAAACCAGCACCCCCCAGATGCATTAATTTTGAAGAGGACCGTGTCACGGGAAGTTACTACCAAGACTATCACAGACATGTGATTTTTCCGTATTTTGACGGAATTCCGTATTTTCGGTTATTTTGAAAAGTTTTAACTTCGTTTCGGTGAAAATCCGTTTTTTCCCCCCACTCTGTAAAAAAAAAAAAAAACAAATCTTTCTGTTCAAACATTCAATTCTATAAGTTTGAAAGCTTTACTACGCATCATCGTTTGATCGGCTACTTAACCAACAGATTACAGCATTTCCTGCTCTGTGATTAGTTTAACGCGATTCCAACCTAGTTGGTGATGTGTACTACGCATCGATCTGCGCATACAGCGTTCTCCGTGCTATGATTGGACTATCCTAGAATAGCCCGCCTCTTGGCGACGTTTTCAAATTTCGGCCGAAAATCGCCGAATTTGATTTCAGGAACAAACTTGGTTCGTATTAATTAATAATCGCTAACTCGGCGAGATTTCACAATGTCGCCAAGAGGTGGGCTATCTAGAATTTAACCCTATTCAGTCAGGTGGTGAATTAGGCGCTGAATCGTAAGCAAAAGGATCAACCACATGAAGTTCTATTATTTACGACAGATATGCCAAATGCTACGGATTGTCCGCAGTTTTTTCGGAAAAACTGAATCGACTACGGATTACGGAAAAGGCCCGATTTTCTACGGATTGCGACATCGACACTTCCCGCGATTATATAAAAAAAATAATTTTTGGCGATTGCCGAAATAAGCGATTACCGCCAATTGTGGAAGACTGCAATGTATCAGACTGCCAAGTAGAAAAAAAAAAGAAAGCATAAGCATCCGGTTCTAACTGGAATGTTGCCTTTCTCAGCACGTGGAGTGATATTTACAGCAACCCTGTGCTGATCGGATTAGGTTTTGCACGTGTTTTGCGCGGC
>JAXGGA010015875.1:0-28002 GCA_038373865.1 Uloborus plumipes
TAAGAGTCCAGATATATCTGAAAATATATTGAACGTAATAGATAGTTGTAATCTCCCCTTGAAGAATCTAATTACTCTCAGCGGTGATGGACCGAATGTGAATCTAACGGCTTTTCGTCTAGTGAGTGAAAGAAAAATCAAAATCTCCCTGCGCTTTTGAATGTGGGTACATGCAGTTTACATGTTGTTCATCGTGGATTTGGAAAAGCTTTTTCGGAATTTGGAGATGATATCGTCGAATTAGTAGTTGATTTGCATCATTTTTTTAAACTTTCACCTGTCAGAACTCAGGAATACTAGAAACTACAAGGTGAATTTGGTGAAGATCAGTTGAAAATTTTAAAACATGTTCCATGCAGGTGGCTGACATTGACTCCAGCCACTGAACAAGTTAAGAATCAGTGACCAGTTCTTAAAAAATATTTTTTGAAGAACTTCCTAAAAGGGACAATAAAATAATAGAAAATAGTAGATACCAAAGAATCATAAGCTGTTTAAAACATCCTCTATCTTCCCTTTCCAAAATGGACTTTATTTTATCAGTAAGTAAAATATTTGACAAGTTTCTTACTCTTTTTCAATCTGAGGAGCCGCTAATTCATATTCTGTATGAACAGTGGTGTCTTCTTCTAAAGACTGCTTGGCCGTTTTGTAAAGATAGAACTAATCAGAGAAAAATCTATTTATGAACTTAAGTTAATGGCGTTCCCTTGCATAAAAAGTGAACTAAATGATGATGAAATTGAAATCGATGTACAAGCCAGAGAAAGAGTGAAAAAAATAAAATCGAGAGCTAGGAAAACACTTCTCCATGACACGAGAAGGTTTTGCCATGTTCTTACAAGATATTTAATGAAGAAGTTTCCTTTAGAAAACGTTATATTGAGAGAGAACAAATGTTTAAGCCATAAAAACAGGATTCAATCATGGACAGTCAAGTCAATAAAAAATCTAGCAAATGCTGTTACACTATCTCCCCCTTGCAAGATTGACTCAATTGTAGATGAATGGAAAATACTTCAATGTGAAGAAGTGAAAGTTGACCAGTTTTTCTCTGAAAATGAAGAATTGGAACAGAGAATTGATCATTATTGGGCGAAGATCTTTACTTTAAAAGATGATTTTGATAACCCTAAATATCCCGAATTAGAAAGACTTGTCAAAGCTGTTTTACCTGATGGGAATGCAGATGTTGAACGGGGATTCTCGCAAACATCAAAGTATCTTACTAATAACAGAGTCCGTCTGTCTGAAGCATTCATAAACGGTATGCAGTCTACTAAAGATGGCCTTAAACAATATAACTATCATTGTCACAAAGTACCAATTACCGTACAAAGTACCAAGACTTCATAAGAATGGGCTGGGGAGCTCATAAATCATATTTGTTACGACTAGAGAAAGAAAAGAGAATTCAGGCTGAACAGAAGAAAAAGAAGAAGATGCCAAGGAAAAGATGAAACAAAAAAAGGAAAACGCAAAAAAGATATTGTTTGAGAAGAAATCGCTAGAAGCGAAAGAAGCAATAAAGATGGGAAAATTGTTAGATAAGCAAGAAGCAGAGGTGAATGAAGAAGTTAAAGCTTATAAATCTTTGGTTTCTGATTCTAATGAAAAAATTAAAAGTGCAATGAAAATGAAGGATCAGAAGGGATTAAGAATTGCACAAACTATGCTAGAAGCTGCATGCAAGAAATTGGAAGAAAGTGACTCAAATTTGGAGAATATAAGGGATGAGCAGAAGGAAATTCAAAAGAGAAAGACTACTATGTTGGACTATTGGTGTGCAAGTCAATCAAAGAAACTGAAAGCAAACTGATCATTTGAGGATAAAATATTGATTTTTCTTAAACATACTTTTTATTGAAATTCAAAATAAAGTTTCACTGTACAACACCTTGCAGATGTGTGGATACACATGTTTTTGCTTCATAAAGGTTGTATTTTTCAATGCAATGAGCTCATAGATGAAAAGACGTCGATAAAAGCTCCCTTTTTTGCATTGAAAAAGGCTGAAACACATGTATGCAGTACTCTGAAAATTTTAATATTATGTATAAGATGTTGTCATGTTATATTTTACTTTTCTGCATGAAAGTTATTATGTCTTATAATTTTTATTCTTCATTAGCATTTTAAAATTATTTCGTTCAATCTGTATATTAGTTCTTCAACAAGAAGTTCTGTCAAGAATTAAACGAGCCTACTTTCCCGTATATCGACATCGACATTCTAGCATCTGATCATTATTCTCTTGATTATCTGAGACTAAAAATAATGTCAAATATACCTTTTTAGCACTTAAAGCTGATTTCTAAAAGCAAAATATACCCCTCTCATCAAATGAAGTAAACACATAAAAAGTAAATAAGAGAATAAATAAAGTTTTGTCGCACCTTTTAAAGAATGTAACTGTTACAGTTCTTCCGTAGAAAAAATCCTCAATTGTTTTCAAAAAATAAATAAATAAATAAATAAAAGTACAAAGAGCATAAAACACATTTCATCAAAGAAAGAAAAAAAAAGAAAAAAAAACTCGTCCGTTAATAAAATGTCTCGAATTTCACTTTTAATCCGTTGCCAGTTGTTAAATATAAATAAAGAATAAAATGCCCTCGTGAATGAAAAATTTTTGTTACAAAAAAAAATCGTCTGCCAAAAAAAAAAAAAAGAAAAAAAATAACAATAATAAATAAAATAAAACAAATGAATAAATAAACAAAAAATCGTCTGCACAGTCAGTCATTTTTTTTTCTGAGCCTGCATTTCCGCCATCTTTGCGGAGTCGGAATCAGAGTCCTCACAGAAGATTATTCAGAAAAGTACTTTACAAACATTATTTATCAAAACCAATCTTCTTACAAAGTTAGTTTGAAGGAAATCCGACTTTAAGTTCATGATCAACATTCAACTTAAATTCCCCGTAGGCGCTAATGTTAAATTTTTTTTCTGAACGGTTCAATATTGAACGAAAAATGGTTCAAATCAAAAAGCGAAATATGGGAATGAGCCTCTCCGAGATCTTTCAAACAAAAAAAAAGTTTATTCTATTCGGACAGTTCACTCAAAAGTTATTAGGTGGGGAAAGGTTGCTTGAATGGTTCAATGTTGAAAAAAAATATTCCAATTGAAAATTTAAGTACGGTAATGAAGTATCCTTGCTGAGATCCTTCGAACAAAAAAAAAATTATTTAAATCGGACTGTTCACTGAAAAGTTATTAGGGGTGACAGCTTGCTAGAGCGGTTCAATGTTGAACGAAAAATTGTTCAAATCAGAAATGTAAATACGGGAATGAAGTATCCTTGATAAGATCTTTCGAACAAAAAAAGTTTGTTCAAATCGGACTGTTCACTCAAAAGTTAGCATCGCGGGACAGGTTATTTGAACGGTTCAAAGTTGAACCAAAAATTGTTCAAATCGAAAAATCAAATATGGGAATGAGCTGTACTCGCCGAGATCTTTCCAACAAAAAAAAGTTTGTCCAAATCAGAATGTTCATTCAAAAGTTATTAGGGGGGGGGGGGGACAGACAGACCGACCGACACACAAATTTCCCCATCTCAATACCCTACTTTCAAATTTTTAATTTTTCGATATTCATTTTACCTTTTCATTTCTTTTTGGCTTTTTTTCGTACTTGGCTATATTTTTTTAACTTGGCGATATTTTTTGGATGCATTAAGCTACTTTTGATACTTTTTTCGTCTTTCTTTTATTTTTAACGAGAAAGTAGGCTAAAAAAGGAATTCCGAATTTAAAATTAATAAACTTGTCAGTGGAAAGAACTACTTTAATTATTTTGCACAACTAAGGCTCTAGCTTTGAAAAAATAGAAAGCTTTATGTACCAACAGCTGGAAATCTTACTTGCAACTTCTAGAATCGACAGTCCGATATTGTTTCTAATTATTTTGCATGTATGACATGTGCTGGCAAGCTAAAAGTATGTAAAGATCAATTCTATTTTGATGATGTTTTTTGAATAAATTTTTTTGATTTTGAAGTGTTCATATTTTTTCATTAAAATACTTGTCCTACTTTTTCCTACTTTTTGTAAAAGTGTCCTACTTTTTTGTGAAAATGTCCTACTTTTCCTACTTTTCGACCGTTTAAATGCGCAATGACCCTTGTAAATGCTACATCTGATGGTATTTTTACATTTTATACTGAGACTGATTTTTGGGTTGTCTTTTTTACACATCTTTCTGTTTTGCTCTTGCATTTTTTTTTATATTTAGGCTGCCATGAAGTCAAATTCATTCCCCCATAATCATGGTTTGGGATTTTTAAATATCAATAAAAATCTTTTTTTTTTTCGAAGATTTTAGTTATTAATCATCGTTACATTTATTAACCTACATGATATCTGAAGCAATATGAAGAAATAACGTAATTTGAACAATTTTCATGGCGGTAAAGATTTTTAAATAATAGTTATAAAAGGAAAAAGTTTTAATACAAATACATCATTCAACATTTTAGACCTCAGGAGAAGTACACTCTAAGTGCAGAAAAAAATAGTTGTTTTAATTACTTATCTGAAATAAATAGTTGTGTCACATTACATGAGCACTTTTTTCAATACTGAGTACAGTTTACTAATTTTCTAATTTAATATATTTATCCATTTAATGAAATCGTACATTAACTTAAACTCAAAGGTTTAAATATTTTACAAAAGAAAAATAATAAATAAGTTGAAGTGTTATGGATTAAAGATGAATTCTTGCAATCAAGGCAGGCCCGTCATTTAGGGGGGGGGGTCAATTGCCCCCCCCCTCTGACTTTGAGAAATCAATGTATTTACATATAAGTGGGTGTGGTTTTTTATGTTTTCCGATGAAATTGCATTGTGTTTGGACTCTTTGCCCCCCCCCCCCCCCTGCAAAGACTTGAAACGACGTCCCTGAATCAAGGTTATGTTCTGTGTTCAATGCTAAAATGGTTTAGTGGAAAATTAGTCCTGCTTCTTGTTAGAAAACCCTGAAATCTATGAAAAATCCAATGTATATTGAACAATACAAATTGGTTAAGATATGTTTTTCAGTACCGAATTATCTCTCTTCAGCCAGCATGCCACAACATTCGGGGGTTCATCAGCTTTTAAATATCCTTTGCCTGATCCTTTCTGACGTGTCGGAAAAACCAAAGTTGGAAAAAAAATAATTATTTATTATAATACTAAAATATATATTCATCTTAAAAATTAATATAAAATCTATACTGGTGTGCTAACTACAGAAGTCATATCTTAACTTTTTATCAAAATTGACTTATTGTCACTAGGTAATTCTTTGTAAAATACAGGGTGTCCACTCCTATCGTGGCCCAATAGCTAATTTCTTAACCGTTAGAGATAAGCATATTAGTTCATTTAGGAAAAAATCTCTAAATTACGAAAGGAATTTTGGATCTATTCAATGTTTTTCAAAAAATCAAATTTTGAAAGAGTTACAAAATTTAAATTTTTATACTTAGTCATCAAAATTTAAATTTTTATACTAGTAAATTTTTATCCCAGTCTTATCAATCATATTTAGTAAAACATTTTTGACACTGTAACATTTAAAACTCAAAAAAAAAAAATCACTCTTCTTCGACCAAAATTGACCGAGTTATGACGTTTTGAAAAATCAAGATTTTGAAGGATACAGTCCCTTAAGCAATCTCTCGATGACATCATGAAATAATGCAAAATCTTGATTTTTCAAAACGTCATAACTCGTCAATTTTTGTGGTAGAACACTGATTTTTTTTAAGTTTTAAACTTTACAGTGTCAAGAATGTTTTACTAAATATGATTGATAAGACTGGGGGGCTGTATAAAAATTTAAATTTCATAGCTCTTTCAAAATTTGATTTTTTGAAAAACATTGAATAGACCCGAAATTCCTTTCGTAATTTGGAGATTTTTTCCTAAATAAGCTATATGCTTATCTCTAACGGTTTAGAAATTAGCTATTGCGCCACAGCAGGAGTGGACACCCTGTATATTACTTAAGTACATTGTTTTATGGTCTTTTGTGAACGGAAAATGTTAAAATAAAATTTCTTAAAAAGTAGCATCTGAATGAAATATATGGAGGCATAAAACTAAAAAGTGATTTCTCATTTTAAGTTCATCTACAGTATTACTTTTCTGCTTAGTATGCTGTTATAGATAATTTTATTCTGATATCGCCCTTTTGGGGGGACGAAGAAAAAGCGCTATATAACCGAGGTCATTTAAAAATAGTTATCCATCCAACATGCAATTAACCTTTTGGATCCGGGCTGTTTTTAGAAATTTTTCTTTCGACCCAGATAGTACGACAGTTGAACCACAGATTTCTTTTCCATTGAAAAGAGAAGGTATAAACTGTCGTACCAGACGTATGAAACCTTGAAAAAATCCCCTGCTCCAAAGGGTTCGAGTGAAAATCTCAACCCCGTCCTCTAAAGAAAAAATACTTATGGTACAACATGTGTACTGCCCAGATCCTAAAGGTTAAGAGTACTTCAACATACAGAAAAATTAGTTTATTTGCACATTAGAAATTTTTTTTTAGTTAAAACTAATAATGAAATTAAATTTACTGCACTTATAGGCTTACTGTGCAAAAAAGTTGTCATAGAACTCGCGACTTTCTTGTTGTGTAGTGAGTTTTTTGCACTAATGAAGAAGCTCCATTGTAACCCTGAAATAGTTATATGCTGTATTATCTTACTAATTTATGCATTATTTGCAGGGACGTCATTCAAAGTTTTTCCAGGGGGGGGGGCAAAGGGTGTAAACACAATGCAATTTCATCGGAAAACAGCAAAAACCACGCCCACTTATATGTAAATACATTGATTTCTCAAAGCCGACCCCCCTGCCCCCCTAAATGACGGCCTGATTATTTGCATTGGTTTTTTTCTTCAACCACACTTATCACATGCATTTAAATGTAAACAAGATTGAAATTTAAGTAAATTTTCAACACCAGAAAAGGCGCAAACATCAAATAGGCAATGAAGATGAGCTTTCTTAACTACTGCGAGCTGAGAGTATCTTCTTGTTCCCCATAGACTTTCTAATGTCTTTGATTTGCTGCAGAAAAGATGCACGTTCAGTTCATTCTTCCTGATTTGTGCAACCAAGCATAAATCTTTTCTGTACTAAAAGGCATTCAGATAAGGGGTGTATGTTTCTTCTACTTGAGCCAATATGACACCTACCCGCTGTCTTTCACTCATTGTAAAAGTCTAAAAACCAATACAGAAGAAAGTGGGAAGTAGTTTCCAAATTATCTTAAACTGAAATATTCTGCTGATACGCACATTTAGGTCACAGGAATTGCCGCTGTTTTTTTCAATTTTTTCAGGAAAATAGAAGAATTTTCGTTTTGGTCTGAGACAAAATAGAGAGTTTTTTTAATCATACCATGTGTTTTCATAAGTGGTTTCAAACTTAAAGCAAGGTTTTTTGTTTTTTTAATTTTTTTTAAATAGGCACTCATATTTTGGGAGACAAAAAAAGCACGATATATCCAAATGAGCGATATAACGAGGGGCTACTGTATTAATAAATAGTTACATTTTGTAAAAATACAGGGCGAGGACTGCTGATGGTCTTAGAAAAAGGTGAGAAAGGTGACAAATTTTAAAACAAAGGTGACTAAAAGGTGACAAAAAAGTAACTAAAAATATTTTTGGAAAAAAAAATAGAACCGACTTCAGTTGGAAATTGCTCTAAAAAGTAAAAAATAATTTTTTTCTTTGAACACCATCGAAACTACTTTTAAACGTAAGTTTTGAAGTCGGCGCAAAAACGATAGGTAAAATGATATTTAACCATATTTTTCCAACATTTTTTCAGAGAAACCATTGAAAATCAAAAGCAGAATATTTGTACCATTACACGAATGTGTGGTAATCAATGAAATTAATCCATTAAAATTTATATTTATAGTTGAATTGTAGTTGCGAATGAATCTATACATTGTTTTTGCGCCGACTTCAAAACTTATGTTTAAAAGTAGTTTCGATGGTGTTCAAAGAAAAAAATTATTTTTTACTTTTTAGAGCAATTTCCAACTGAAGTCGGTTCTATTTTTTTTTCCAAAAATATTTTATTTCATTCTTTTTAGTGTAAATGCACTTAAAATAATCAAAATATAGTTAAAAAACCATGCAGCTGTTTAAAAAACTTGCAGACCTGGACTCGATCTCATTCCATCAGGAACTTCAACCCGACGCTTTTAACCACTTGACCATCGGGTCGCTCATTGAAGTAAGGATTTACGATAGCACATATTGTTTTAAATAACATGAAATTTTAGTTTTTCGATCATAACTTTTTTTCTAGTGAACAAATATCGTTATATGAATACATGGTACCTAAGTTAACCATCTCCTATCGATTTAAAAAAAAATCGTCCAAATCGGTTCAGTAGATCAGATGTTATATGCGAACAAACAGACAAAAAAACATACGCTTTGAATTGAGAACCTCCTCCTATTTTGAAGTCGGTAAAAAATTGAAAGTAAAAGTAAGTAATTTGAATTGTGGGAGAAGGAGTAAGACTTGGAAAATTGGTGCAAGTTTTTGCTTTTCATGGAAAATAATTTTCAACTAAAGTGGACTCTTTAGCTTTTTTCAAACACCACAAATCAAAATCTTATTTTTTAAAAATGTGTGTCACTTTAATGATCGTTCATACCTCCCCCCCTCGCAGTGCAAAAAAACATTACACAGTAGATTTTTCCCAATAACTCAACACTCATGGTGTTTGATACATTTTATTTGTTTGTAATGATGTTTTTTGGTCACAACCAATATGAAAATCACAAAAAATAGTTTCTATAATTTTTAACATATATTTATCATCTTCAGAATTTTTGACTTTTAATTTTACCTTGAATTTGACGTAAATGCAAGGTATAAAATACAGAATTTTATAAAGGTACAAAAATTAACATAATATAATTGATTGTGTATATAATTTTTGAAAAAATAATACAGGTGCCGCAAATCAAAAACCATTTATTGCCACAATCGATTCAAAGGCCCCAAAAATGGCGCAAACGTCCATAAGAAAATTCTACAGCATCGAAGGACCCCATTGCCAATTTTAACAAAGATCCGACCAAAACTGTCATTTTTAACCATAAAAAATATGGGGCACATTCCCATGAGAGGATGTACCCGCATAAGAACATTACAATCATTAAAATCATTAAAAAAGAAAAAAAAACATGCAGCTATTCGAAAAAATCCTTGCAGACCTGGACTCGATCTCATTCCATCAGGAACTTCAACCTGACGAGCATAACCATTTGACCATCGAGTCGCTCACTGAAGTAAAGATTTACGATAGCAGATATTGTTTTAAATGACATGAAATGTTAGTTTTTCGATCATAACTTTTTTTCTAGTGAACAAATATCGTCATATGAGTACATGGTACCTAAGTTACACCATCTCCTATCGATTAAAAAAAAAATTGTCCAAATCGGTTCAGTAGATCAGATGATATATGCGAACAAACAAAAAAAAAAAAGTATACGCTTTGAATTGAGAACCTCCTCCTTTTTCGAAGTCGGTTAAAAAGTGACCAAAAATAATTTGTTAAGCATTCAAAAAAAAGAAAACGGTTATCCTTTTTTCTGACTTTTACCAAAATAGCCTCTACATCATGGGTGCCACTAAAAAATGGCCAGGATTGAAAAGCGAGTGATGTCTTTTTGCAACACATACATTTTAGCCTGCAATATGTTCAATGTTTTATACACTAATATATTGCATATTTTGGGTGTGGCAATTTGCTATAAAACAAAAAAAAGAAAAAAAAAAATGCAAAATTAACTATACAATAATGTAGTCTTTCAAAACATTTTTGGCAAGATTTTTAGGGAGAAAGATTTTTAGGGAAAAAGATTTTTAGGGAGAAAATGCTAAACAGTAAATAAGAGCTGAAGGCGGGGCTTCAAATTGTCCCGACTTTGTTGACGGCGGATTTCGTTGGATGCAGCTGGAAAGAAAAAGATTAAATAGTTGCTTTTTTTTAAAAGCTGTATTTTCATAATTAAAACAAATTCCCAAATGGTCCGAGATTTTACATAAGACGGAATTCCGTCCCCTAGACGGAAGTGTGGTAGCCATGCTCTACATACTATTTTAAAAGACTTAGATTCTGAGCATGAATATGATAGGGCTGGAAGTAACAAAAAGAAAACTGTTTTAGAACATATTTTTAAAAAACTCGAGCCCCTATTACTTAAGCACACATAATTCTATAACTATACACACATAATAATAATTAATGTAGGGTAGTAAGCGTCAAAAATGAGAAAAATTCGATTTTCATATCCGATGCAAATTGATTGTATTTTTTTTAAATGAAGGCATCAAAATCAAAAAAAGATGCAAATAAAATAATTTATTAAAGTAAAAAAACAATTACAATGGCATCTTAACATTTTTATTCGATGAATATTATTAATAATTATTGGTATAATCATCAAAAATTCGAAAAAGCAAAAAAAAAAAAAAAATCCGGAGGTTTGAAGATAGAACATGATTAAAAATATTTTATTTTCGGCATTTTCGAACATGAAAATACCAGAATCAATCATGAAAATGCCGGAAATCTGGTAAAATACCGGAACACAATCACCTCTGAAATGAGGGAGAAAATAAAATTTGAAAAATCAGAAACTTTAATTGAAGCAAAATGATAACAACTTACAAGGTGAAAATAAAATAATGTTGAAGTATAAAACTGAAGATATTATTTCATATGAATAAAAATGTAATGTTTTTCCCTGGGAGGGGGGGGGGGTCTGAAAATATACAACGGCACATGTCCAATACTGAAGAGAGAAAAACTTTTATATCATATTTTAAGTCTTGTGAGCACTGTGCTGTGAAAATGTTATTCTTTTCTTTTTAATTTTACCAAATCCTTACATACATCAGCAAAATTACATGTTAAACTTAAAAAAAAATCTTTCCAATACATTAGTAATTTATTTTTGCAGTGAGAGCTACAAAAAGTAATTTAAAATGAAGTTATTAAATCATAATAACTAATGTTATTACAAAAAAAGTTTAAAAAATATGTAAAATATTTACAGGATACAGAAAAATTTAAACCTTATGCATGATACGCAATAATAGTTTTAAAAATTTAACTCAAACATTAGAGAATTTTAAAATTCACAAAAAAAAAATTTACAAAATTTTCTGCAGAGCGAAATGAAGAAATTTCCAACAGAAAATATTCATTTATTTCATTAAAAAGCGATTTCCAATGTTGGCAGTTCATTTCTGAATTTCTACCACTCGTGGAAGGCAAAGCAACGGTTTGTCAATTCATATGTCACAGCAAGCCATCACTAAGCAAGATTGCTTGGCAACGATTTTATTGAAATTTAGAAACTTTTTTTTTTAACTGAAAGAGCTATAAAGAATGATAATAAATATAGTATGCAGATTTGTAATGTGGAGGGGGAGCACACGTTAGAGGTCAAGACATTGAAAAACTGGTGCCCTAAAACCTACCTTTAACATTGTGAACATATTTGATATTCATTACTATTAGAAACTGAAATATATTATTAGGGATCATCAGCGAATCTTAAATAATAAAATTATCTTAGCAGGAGTCAAAATTGTGCATTTCAAATATAACGTTAACAAAAAATCTGGTATGGAAACCCCACACTACTTCTTTTTACGTGTAAATTTCTTAGTAGTTGCTTTAAGTATTAAAAAAAGTTCTTGGAGTGAGCAAGGTAACAATTCAAATGTTTTCACCCCTAATCTGCCACGAAACAGTGCAAAAAAATATTTCACAATGGTTAATTTTTTAAATATTGCCGATTTTAACATCATTCAGTGAATATTTCTCAAAATATCGCCAATAGCGCCAAGTTGAACCCAAATTCAAAAAAAAAAAAAAAAATTCCACCAAATTGGTCACCAACTTGGCGATATGTCGCCAAGTTGGCGTCAAACACTTGGTGACCAAAAGTTTGGCGACATATCGCCAAGTGGTCGGGCTAATTCATATCACTTGAGTCTGCATTGAAATTAACACTGATTTACCCCAAAAAAGGGGTAAAACGCCCCCTTAGGAACATTCGAATGCAACCACAAGGGGAGGTGCACAACTAGACCATCCTCAGAGCCTACATACCAAACTAGAAGCTTCTACGGCATACAGTTTTTGAGTTTTGCGACATACATCCTCCCATACGTATATACAGACGTCACAAGAAAACTCGTCGTAATTAACTTGGGGGTGGTTGAAAAGGGTTTTTAGGCTGCTTATATATTGGTAGGTACATATACACGTGCTGAGAGGTCGAAAAAACTACTGAACATCCATTCGGGGGTGAGCAAAATCAAAATTTAGACCCAAATTTGAGTGAATTTTTTTTCACACAATACTTCTTTTACTACGTCATTGTAAAAAGTTTTACTTTATGAAAAACAATAAGAATCTCCAAAGTTTGAAAATAACAACTTGAAATAAATGTGATAATATCACATAGACTATCAATATTTAAAAAAAAAACCACAGCAATATTAAATGTAAAAAGCACATCCTGTCTGTTTGCGTTTTGTGCGCCTGGCAGCCACGGATGCTTCCATCTGAAAAAGGGGAGTTAGGTTTTGGATGCGCACTACCCGATGCCTTCAGCTTTTGTTCGCTTACTACTTCCTTGTTGCTTTTCCCCCCTATTTCGAGCAAGTCCGAAGAGACCTGGAGCGTGCGCAGATGCGGCGGAGGTCGTAAGGAAAAATTTTAGACAGTAGTAATAAAGCACTTCTGAAAATGAGACAAAAAAAAAATATCTGTAAATTAAAAAAAAAATGTTTCCCAAATAACTTCTTTCTTCCTGATATTTTCTTTTTTGCATTACATTTTTTCTGCAAATTAAAGGGTATTTTTCCAATAATGCCTTACACACATGCTTCAAGGTCAAAGAGACTTGTGGTATGGCATAGAAAAAGCATTTGTCAGAACATTAAACTAAATTTGAAAAGGGGTGAAATCAGCAGCCAGTTTTTTCTTTGGGGAAGGTGGGGGGTAGAGCAGAAAAGAGATAAGAACATAACAATAAAGATAAGAACTTTGACCCTGTTTTTTCCCCATCTCCATGCAAATCACCAACAGAATTTTGTTACAAGAACAAAAAAAAAACCTGCCAAATATCCTTGCAACAGGTGCATCTGTTTTTTTGTTTCCTCTTGAAACTTTTAAACAGTTGCTTCTGAAAGGTTTTGTTTTGTGGATGAGCCACAGTTGAAACACTTTTTTTAATGGTTGAATGACAGATGTTTGCTTTATATATTTTTTTTTTTTCAAAATTCCATTTATTTTCAGGTAGGAAAAAGAATATTCATACTTTTCAAAAATTTTATGAATCAAAAATGGATTTTTCTAAAACATATTTCAAGAAAGGTGAAAAAGGTGACTAAAATTCCAAAAGGTGACAAAAAGTGACCAAAATTTCAAAAGGTGACTAAAGGTGAGAAAGGTGACTGAGTCCTTGCCCTGAAAATATTAATAAACTATAGCAAGATAATACACCATCAAACCACCACTTTTTTTTTCATTTCGGCAACCTGAAATTTATTTGTTTGTTTGTTTTTTTTTTTTTTTTTTTTTTTTTTTTTTTTTTTTTTGCAAAATGAACCTCGAAAATTCAAATTTCTGGGCATGCTGGTCAACTTCACTTTTTTCCAGCATGCCGGCTGTGCCGGGTAATACAATAACTAACCTGTTCATGCTCACTGGACTGTTAAGAAATGTGATTGTATCAAAGTTTTGTATCTGTTGTGTATAGATGATGAATTAATTCTCTTAACACACTTTCAGGTGAATTCAATTCCAAAGCCTTTGGAACAGAAGGAAATTGTAGTAAGGCCTGATGTTAATCTACCCACAGTCCCACTTCCTTTTACTATTGGTGCATCGTTGAAACCAATGTTAGAGAAAGTTCAGAAGGAAATTGTGCAAGAAATAGAAGATGGTAAGAGTTAAGAAGTTTTTGACTTACTCTGCCCAGTGGGATAAACATTAGGGTGTGTAACTTTTTTTAAAAATTGAAAACGCCTGTGGTAAGTTATGTATTTGCTTCAATTTTTTTTTTTTTTCTTTTTTTAAATGTTTTGAAGTTGAAATATATTTAGATCTCCTGCCATTCCTCTAAAGCAGGGCTGCGGAGTCGGAGTCGAAGAGTCGGAGTCGGACTGATTTTGGACCAAAGGAGTCGGAGTCGCTGAAAAACATGTCGACTCCGACTCCGACTCTGACCACCTCCGATTTAGATGAAATTTTATGGAGGTGAAAACATATCTTTGAAAGTAACACATACAAATTTTCAGCGTCAAATATCTAAATCCTAAGCATCTGGGATCATTAAAAAGGGCTTCAAATGGCGGGTCTTTGCAGCAAAAATGCAATGTGTTAAAATAAAGTCTGGCAATTTAACAAGAAAAGGATTAGTTTTGTACGGAGTCAAATGACAAGAGCGGAACTTGTCTATTGCTCGGAGAAAATGGACTTTTTGAGAGGTCACAGTGCCCTCCGAGAATTGAGGTAAATGTGGTGAAATTACCTGCGAGAATTCTTGAGAAAATTGAACTTTTTGAGAGGTCATAATGACCTCTCATGACCTCCTGGGATGCCCCAACTTGCTATCCCCCCCCCTAAAGTGAGTCCTGGCTACGACCATGAATAAAAATGAAACTTTTTAAAATTGACTTAATTTTTCAACCTTTCGTTTAGGGTTTTTCCCTCTTCATATTTAGGTTTAAAAAAAAAAATTTAAAGCAGGAGTCGGGAGTCGGAGTCGAAAGTTTTAAAATCCCGGAGTCGGAGTCGGAGTCGACCATTTTTCCTCCGACTCCGCAGCCCTGCTCTAAAGAACGGTTTAAGTGAAGTTCTACTTCCAAAGTTTGGGCTGAATACAAGATCGACTGGAGAGTGGGGGTGCATGATGCATAAGTTATTGTTTTAAATTGCAAAAAAAAGTTGTTATTTTGACCTATATCAATGTATTTTCATGCACAAGTATATTGTTTGTTTTTTGAATTATATAATAATGACTGAAAATTCCAGTGTGTTACAAAAAGTTGGAAAGTTTTCAAAATCGTTTTGAGTTGGATTATGCGTAATTTTTCTCCAGAAATTAATATTTGTTCAGTCTACTCAGCAGTTGTAAACAAAGTGACCTTTCGTCCAACTTGTTCTTGCACCCTTTAGAGTTAAATAAATCTTGAAATACGACAGCCAGGTGTATCAGTATGCTATCCTGTTGAGTATTTAGTTTTATATTTTTCCTCGCAGCAGTTTGAACATTTCTAAGAACTTGCTTCTCAACTCCACACCTTTTAGCATAAAGTTTTAGGATCATTTTGGGTTGCCAACCTTGCTGTGAATAGAGCTTGCATTCAGAATCGCAGAAACAAAAGGAGGGGGTTAAAACCCTTCCCAGAAATCCAACAAACATTTTTGCCACAGATGAATGGATAATGCAGGATTTAAGTTTTTTTAAACTGGATAGATTTTAATTGGTCACACAGGGACCGCGCTAAGGATTTTAAGTTGTTAGCCGGTAAATTAGCCAAATTTCAAAAGTCTTAGCCAAACTACGAGAGTTTTAGTCAAAGAATTTTAATTGTTTGTTTTTTTAATGTAATAAGTGTATTTTTCCCCTAAGTGAAAATTTTTGACAATTTTCCATTCGCCAATACTTTAGCCAAATCAGAATTTTTTTCGCCGAATTTTCTATTTTATCGCATTTGGCGAGGTGGCGAACCCTTACCGCGGTCCCTGTCACAATTTTCATAGAAAGATTTAAAAAAAAAACACTATTAGTTTGCGTTCCATAAAATGACTACTTTTTTTCTTGATTTTAACCTTTACATGTATGTACTTTGTGAAAGAATTTGAATAAAATCCTCTAAGAAGTAAGAGAGCACATTCATAAAGACATTGATATATTTCTAAAAAGGTTTCAAATAATCCGATGGAAAAAAAAAAGATGATAAGAAATTAAAATAATGGTATATAAATATGCTATGCCCCCTTCCCCCTTTTCGTTTTAAAGTCACTGTAATATCAATGCAAAAATGAGAGCATAAATTTTCGATTTTGAAATCCTTTCCCAGGAATTTTTCGGCTACCCTACCGTTTGAATTGCTCGGATGAAAGACGTCGAAAACATATTGAGGGGGGCACATATCGGGAACTGAGACCCTTTCATTCATATTATTACTTGTAAAAAAACCTGAAAAGTTTCTTTATAAAAGCAAACTTTACCAGGGACTTATTTTTAAATTATTCAATAATACTTGTTTCTTCTTGCTAAAAGCTCAAAGATGTTTGTACTTGTACTCAGGGGTGCAGAAAATGTTTTCCCATCCAAAATTTCCCCCAATCCGTGCAAAAATTTCCCCAAATTTAATGATATATATAAGCTTAGATAAAAATTAATTTGCATCACTACAGACGTACCACAGTAAAATATATTTCAATTAATTACAATTTGTTTCTCCATTCGCTAAGTTATATACATAATACTTATCAATAAAAGCACATTAACTAAACAATGTTGTATTTACCTTCATCAATTGAGAAAAGGCAATCTTCCACTGTTAATAATTATAATTTGGAAAAGAGGTTTCCCGATTTATATTTTATTTTTCGTAAAAAATTTCCCCAAAAGACCAAAATTTCCCCCGATCTAGGATCGCCGGATCGGACATATTCTGCACCCCTGCTTGTACTATATTTTGATTCATTTGAAAATTATGAAATCAATACACAGCTAATGTAATTAATATGTGTCCTTAAAATGAAAAAGAGAAATTACTAATAAAAAATTTTGAGTAAAAATATTATTTTTTCTTCCTAGAAAATGAAGCTTTGATAAAGATAGATACCCCATGTCATAACAAAGGTTGTCGACAGGTATGAAAGTTTCAACTATGTACTTTTAAGAAATTTTCAAAATGTTCACTGATATGTATTTTACAAAACAGTAGAGCAATGTTTGTAAAGGCACCATTAATAAATGTCTTATGAGGGAAAATTATTTATTGATAAAAAAGACTTTCTATGTGAAATGTTTCATTTTAGCTGGAAAATTGAAGTACTTTCACTTAAACCCATAGTTAGCTTTCACAATTTTCATTTGCCTAAAATATTGCTAACATACTTTAAAGGAAGTAGATTCTCTTTTTTTTTGGAAATGTTAATTATCTGCTATGTGTTATTAGAAAATGTTTGGAGCCCTGTTTAGTTTACTATCATAAATAAAATTCTATTCACTCCAGGCATGGCCAACAGCTTGCAATGTTTCATTTTTTAATTAGCAGAATTAGAAGCATGAACTCAAATTAGACATTGATGAGTTTAATGGAAAGATCTTTTTATGTAGGAAATTTACAAAGAAGCATATTTTGATGTATGTAATTTTTTTTTTTTTTTTTAAATTTCTCTTCAGTTTATATTTTTTCTAAACATTAACATGTATGGGGGGTATGCATCCCCTCCACTCTAAAAGATCAGTGAAATAAAGTAATTTGTACTTTTAAAAGTGCCTTAACTAATGCCATCACACCTCACAGACCTGAACTCCAGAACTGTTCTTGTTGGAACAGGGTTCCCACGGTCCTTAAAAGTTCTTAGAAACTCCTTATTTTTCATTTTCGAAAAGAAGGGCCCTTAAAAGTACTTATTTTTGGTTCAAGGTCCTTAAAATTCCTTCCTCGTCCTTATTTTTTCACTTTTGCTAGCAATTTAATGATTTAAAATTTTTATCAATACTAGAAAAATATTCCTTTCCTTAATTATTTTCCTTTCTCAAGCGTTGGGATCCTGTGTCAAGGTCTTCGCTTTTGAAGTGCGGACAAAGAATGGGTGTGTGGGTTGAGGGGGGGGGAGGTGACCTGAGAATATCTACTTATCACTATGTCTATATCTACTACTGGTTTGGTTTATCTAATTAAGAATAATTGTTTTTTAGTCTTGGCTTTGAATGTTAATGATAAATGTTTTTACAATATTTTTCTAAGTATAAGTCCTTGAAGTCCAAGGCAGGGACGTCATTTCAAGTTTTTCCAGGGGGTGGGGAGGGTAAAGGTCCAAACACAATGCAATTTGATCGGAAAACATAAAAAACCACGCCTACTTATGTGTAAATACATTGATTTCTCAAAATCAGGAGGGGGGCAATTGACTCCCCTGCCCTCCCTAAATGACAGGCCTGATCCAAGGTGTGTATGTAATCGTAAAATGTATGTATATTTGATGACTCATAAGTACTTTCGAGGTACTCAAATTTCTTTGAAAATGTCCTTAGAAAGTCCTTATTTTGCGTTTTGAGAAAGGAGTGGGAACCCTGTGGAAGAAATTGCAATATTTCATCAATGGCTTGTTGTTTCTTACATTTCCTACTGTTTGAAAGTCTTTACTGTAGCATTTTCTTACTTTTGAGGTCATTATCTGAGTATACTTGTTTTTTTCCGCCTTTTGAGTCTAAGTAGCTTTTACTCGTATAGTTTATGATCTTGCTGAATATATATTCTATCTTTTATCATATTTTTCTGTTTACTTTCCAATTTAGTGATTGTTCTAAACCTTTCTTTTCGCCGATTAAGAGGCAGGCTTTGCTTGCAAAGTTAGTCCCATTTTGTCTTCTTCATTTGAATTATCATTTACTTTGTGCCTGTAAAAGATGCATAAACCAGAAATAAATAATCGGTGTATGTAACCCAGGGGTGATTGTGACTTCATGAAAAAATACCCGAAAGTTTTAAAGAGAAAATGTGTGTGGGGAGGGGGCATTTTTTTAAAACCAAGGCCCCTTTTATTTACGCACACCTAATTTTATAATTATATACATATTTTATATTTAATTGCCTTTCATAAGCAAACGAGACACATTTCATATATTCGCATAGTTTCAAATAGTTTTTAGTCACATTAAAATATTGTGCATGTATTTAATTAAATTGTAAATGATTAATACAGTTGCTTTTGCCCTGGTGTTGTACAAATTATCTCCAAAAAAAAATTAAGGAGAAAGTAAAAGTCTAACATAATTACTGTTTGTTGTGCGAAAATATTTATAAAGTAATGAAAGTTGCATTTATTACTGAAAATATAGAAAAGAATTTTATCTAGATGCAGTTCCTATAAATCTCCTAATCAACACAGTATAACCTTAACCTTTCATTTTTCTCTTCATGGCATCTTAACATTTCTATTTGATGAATATTGTTAGTACTTTTCGGTATAATCACCAAAAATTCAAAAAATCAAAAAAATACCTAATGTGGGAAGATAAAAGCATAATTAAAAGTATTTTATTTCTGGTATTTTCGAACATGAAAATACCAGAAATCGGGTAAAATACCGGAACACAATCACCCCTCTGTAACCCCACTGTATGTTTCTAAAACTGTTTTGGCTCGAATAGAACATTGGTTTTAGATGGTAAACATAATATTTCAGTCCCTTTCTTTAATTATTCCATTTTACTTTGTGTTTATTGATTATCTGAAATATTTATTTATTATCTTGGACTAATGTTGTTCATGATGTAAGTGCATTAACCCTTTAAATGCCGCACTATGTTCCAAGCATAAAAAATTGAGTTGCTGCATAAAAATAGGACTCTTAGGCATCCCTTTAGACAATGCAAAAAAAAAATTTTTATCTACGATTTTGGGCATGTTCCCATTTGGGAACATTGGCATGTTATGTTAAGTTTTTTTCCTAAGGCTTTTAATCGATTGTGCTTTACGCTCGCTGTAGTTCTTTTGTATTTATGCATAAAATGCTTGATATAACTGATCATATTTGACAAATTCATTTCAATTTGAAACGTTAAACATTTCAAAACATTAAAAAAATAAATAAATAAAAAACAATACGCACTTTATAAGCAAATATTGTCGAAGAAATATGTCCTTTTCATCAACGTCCAGCTGTTCTCCTTTCTGCATTGCATATAGCTCTGTCATTTTCGATAAATGACCCAAATATTCAATTGGTAAAAATTTGTGGAAAATTTCAACCGACAATAAATTTGCCAATTCTGGAAATGACTCACAAAGTTTTTTATGAGTTTTCTTTATCTAAAGATACATTTTTTCTCCAGTTAATTCCTTTTTTTAGATAAATTCCTCTTTCTCATGGATTTTGGAGAAGCTTCCGAGGTATATGGGGCATCAATAATCGTCTCGGTCATTCAATACATCGTTTGGCGATTTGCGGGTGAATACTTCTATTTGTCCGCAAACATCAGCAGGAACAACCTTATCAAATTAATTGGCATTAACATCTTCTTCATCTGTTATTGCCCCGGTCTCATCTGGTGGTAATGGCAAAATGTCTACTACAGAATCTGCTGATTCATCTGAGTCTGATAGGGCTTGAAAATATTCAATAGCTTCTTGCAAAGTTAAAAACTTTTCTCTGGAACCCATTCTTTCCACGACTTCTAACAACACTGTCGCGATCACTTCTAGCGAAACAGAAAGCGAAATCTCCACAAGGAGGGAGAAAAAGAGTAAAAACATTGATTGGGGGCAGGCCCCCCCTGACTTTGGGCAATCAATGTATTAGCATATCAGTGGGCGTGGTTCTTGCCACTTTTTGGTAAATTTTACATTGTGTATGCACCCTTTCCCCCCCCCCCCTAGAAAAATTCGAAATGACGTCCCTGATTGGGGGCCGAATTTCTGGACAGTCTCAAGTGACAAGGAAGGGATATTTATTGCTAACAGGTTGTAGCCTGAGCAGGGTGCAATAGAAAAGCTGTAAACATCTTCATTTCTACGTGCAAAGCGATTTTTCGACATCACTCCCACTCAAACACTGGAGACGAGGGGGGAGGGGGCAAAAAGGGGAGCAGTCGAAGCTCGAAAGGCTACCCACTTTCTTTTTCAATGCGTCAAATGAGGTTGTTTTCAATTCCAAAGCTTTCACTAATCATATTACCGAACTTAGGAAGCGGCGTGAATTACCGGATTTTGTATAGCGTTACTTGCCAATGTTCCCAATTGGGAACAACGAAGTTTGATCGCTTATAGGAGCTACATTTTTGCTTTAATTTTTTATTTGTCATATTAGGTCATTAAAAGGATCCTTATTTATGGTTACTTTAGAATATCAAAAAAGTTGAGCCTTTTTGAAATTTTTTTGAATTTTTTTTTTCTGTCTCCGTGAAAATCCATAAAAAAGCACATTTTTGCAATTTTTTGTAGAAAATAATAATTGTAGTAGCTAACTAGATTTTTTTTCAAAAAATCAGGTCTACTTTTGACAGTAAATAGAAAAAAAAAGTTAAATTTTCAGAAGCGAAACTTTTTTTAACGATTTTTTTAAGTTGATGTTCCCATTTGGGAACATTGGCAATTAAAAGGTTAATATGAGCTTCATCAAAACAAGATCTATTTGTTCGTGCAATTATTGTTCTGTGTACTACTGAAATTATGTATTGCAAAATATTAGTAATTGCTTTCTACGGCTTGTATCTAAAACCTAAATGCAAAACCCTGATAAAATGAAAGCTATTTAATGTATTGATCATGTGATGACATTAAAATTTCAAGGGCCCACGCTAGGAATTTCAATTTGTCAACCAATAAATTAGCCAAATAAGTCTGAGTCAAAGAATTTTATTTTTTCTTTTCCTAATACACTATGCACACACACACACACATATATGTAGGGTCAGTTTGTGTCTAGGGTGTCCGCCCGCCGGTTCTCAGCAATGATGAGAGCGTCGTCAACATCACAAAACATTCATTAATCCACATAACACATAGTACAGTGGTAACACATAGTAACAACAGGCGCGTACGCTTACACCTCGAGGAACAAAACGGAAAAGGAGCTTCTTACATCTACTGTCGGTGTCTGACTCTTATGCTCGCTAGAGGGCGGCGTTGCGCGCGCTCTCTTAAGTGTTGCCACTCATTCCTACATATGTATATATATTTCTAGTGGAAATTTCAAAGAATTTTCCGTTCGCCAATAGTTTGGCAAAATCTGAATTTTTTTCACTGAATTTCTGATTTTTTTCACATTTGGTGAGGTGGTGAATGCTTAGTGCGGACCCTGAATTTCTGACCTTGAATGCTTTGATTTAACTTTAAATACTATTTGATTGTAAAAAATATTGATGAGAAAAGCAAAAAATGACTAATTAATAAAAGGATTTTAGTATATTTAGTTGCTTGAAATGTTTTCATAGCTCCCAATTCCCTTTCTGGTTGCAAAATTGAGCTTTCAGAAAAAGCCTGCAATTTTTTTCTGCTGCCTTTAAAGCACAAAAAATCATTAGCTTCTCTTAACATAACCTTTTACAAACTTTTAAATACATTACTAAATCATTTTTGCTTAGTTAACTTAATGCTGATTTGATATTTTATTGCATTTACTATTTTGGAATTATTTGATTTCATTAAATAATAGTAAATTTCCCAATACTTAACTTTTCTTCCATGAAGAAAAAAATATTTTTATCAGCATAATTGAATGATTTAATGTTGTTTTAGGTGTACAAAGGTGAACACAGCAACTCTGAAACCTGTTTGCATCATTCTGGAATACCAATATTTCACGAAGGGTGAGTACTTTTTATACAAAAGAGTATTTTGACATTGATTATTAAACTAAAACATCTTTTGTGCAGATCACTTTAGACATAGATTATAATGTATGAAATGGTTTTTGACTTATTTTCTTCATGTGATCATATTTTTATTACATCTTGTGATTCTTTTATTACATCTTATTGAAAAAAGGATTTTTTTTTTTTAAGTGTCACTCAAAATATACATTGAAATTTATTTTTCATAGTTATATTTGATTCACATTAAATTTATCTCTACTTTATATGCAGTGATCTAACTCAGCACAGTCGATTCTCAATAATTCGATGCCTGATAACTTGAATAATCCTGTATCTTGAAAGTTTTTATTTGTCCCAAACTCTTGAGAAATCTGTGAAAACATGCTATAACTGGAAGTTTTTAGCTGGTCCTTTGGGACTGCGAGTTATTGAGTTATTTACTTTATTGTTATTACTTATATGTTTTTAAAAGCTCGTTTGAGAACACATTTTAATTAAAAATAATATTGCATTGAATAGCAATTGTTTTATTGAGGCACAATAGTACTTTAGTTTACTGAAGTGATTGAAACCAAATCACTTCAGTCAACTGAGTCTATAGTAACCTTTTTTTCGTACTATTTCACGCAAAACTTAACAAATTCATTTGTTTTGATGATTTTCGGGAATTTACCCTCTTGATTTAAGACGAGACCCTCCTTTAAAAGGCTCAAAAAAAAAAAAAACTTTTGGAGAATTTTTTTGGGATAAAAAAAAATTAAGTCTAGCGAACTTTTTAGATTATTTTATTACATGTCTGAATATGGGGGAAAAACTTTTTTTAGAGAAAAATATTCACAAGCATATTTGTGCAACTGTTGTTTTCAATCGGCGGGACAGATAGAGCTCATCATTTTCATCAGAAACAGAAAAAATTAAACACCATTAAAACTGCTTTTTAGGAAAAAGAATCATTTCAACTTGCTAAAAGCCCGCAACTGCCCGAGTGCTCGTGTACCTGCTGGATACCCTACTGCATTCAGTGCTGTATCTCTGGGAATATTTCCAATTAGCCTATATATGCCTACACATTCTCGGGTCTATAAGGAATACATTTAAGCAAATAAAAATAGTTAGATTCTTTGATTCATCTAAAACAGCATCCCACCTTAAATTTAATTCAACTACCATTTAGAAGTATTCTTTCGAACAACCTTTCACAAAAGTAAAACATTCTTTTTTTTTTCTAAATTTGCAGTTACCCAGTGGTAGTACTCAGTTGATGATATGATATTTTAAAATATATTACCATAATTATAATCAAACGTGATCAGTAAATGTCACACAAGTCGGAAAATGAAATGTTGATTTACTATCACATAATATAATAAACCTGAATCTTAAAACAGTTAATTGTATTTTTTATTTTTGAACTTTATGCATAATATGTAGTTTTAAAATAATATCTTAGCAAAATAGTGCTTGACTTTCACATTTCTTATTCCTTTTTATCCTTTTCATACATTTTCTCCTTCAGAATGAAATATTGGTCATGCTGTGTTAAGCGAACTACCGACTTTGATAGCTTCCTGGAGCAGGTCGGATGCACGACTGGAAAACATAAGTGGGTGAAAGATAAGGTAAGTTTCAACAGGGTTCATACTTTCTTTCAGGTTTTTTTTCTCAAAATATCTTGAAACAATTATTTTAGAACTTAGATATTGAGTTCTTAAAGTTTTTTAACATTAGTCAGTTTAGGATTTTATATTAACTAAATTCTTTCATGTTCGGTTGTAATTATTATTTTTGTTTATCTACTTACATATACTACTTACATATTCACTTTATCTATAAATTTTGTTTCTTTTTCAGAATATTGAAAATGTCACAAAATGCCGGTATGATTGGCACCAAACCGGCAACTCTGTCGTCATTTCCGTGTATTCTAAATGCCCTCTACCGGAAATGTCATTTGTGAAAGCTAACCCCGTGAAATTACACATTCATATAGTATTTGGAAAAGAAAGGAATATATTTGATGAAGAAATAGTTTTATTTGGAGTAAGTATATATCTTATTTCACAATTATTTCTTTAAGCACTCGGACAAATGTGACTGAATAATGAATAAGGTGTAAGCTGTCGTACTTCTGTTGAAAGTAGCTCTCCATGGTGTCGATCCACCTGTAACAGTGAAGAACTTTTTAATTCCTCAAGAAAAGATAGAATTCATAACTGCTCTTTTTTTTTTCCACAGAAAAAGGGAAAAGTTTTAAAATGTTAAAGGAGAGGTTTCTGTTTTGTATAGCATACATTTGAAGTTTATTTTATTTTTTTAAATGTCTTATTGTAACTCCCTTTTAAGTTATGAGGTGTATATATTTTCTTTGTTCAGCTGCTAAGAATGATTTAAAGCGCTTTTATATTTTTTTGGGTGACTGATATTTAAATTCTGTAAGTATGAAAAAGTTAGAATAACAATATACATAGAATTTGACAATTAATTTAAATAAATATGGGAAATGTAGAGAAGTAGGATATCTCCTAAACTGTTGGTCCTATAGAGCATCACTTGAGCTTAAATTGTAGAATATTTGATGTACTTTAAAGCAGTTATTCACAGTTATAATCAAAAATTGCATAGTTTAGGAACTATAAAGGAAAAACTAAAACAAGTTAGAAAAATTAGCAGTTTTTCACCTGTTGTGTAGCGAGCACAGGTTTATGAAAACTGCAAACTTAGATTTACACTACCCTAAGTGACCCAAACAACATAGAAGGTAACACAACCCTGCAATCCACTATCCGATGATAGTGCATCACCCATGCAGACTTTAAAATGAAAACTTAAAATGTGATCAAGCTGTTATTCACATTGTAAATTGAATGACATGAAAAAAATCCATTCGATAAATTATTTCAAAATAATTTCTACGAATCATAAAACTTTGATTTTACTAAACTTTTTATCAAATTTTAATTTTTAATGTACGAATTTTTTACTGTTTGGTCAATTCTGAATTTTACTATATGTATGAAACATTTTTAATATTTAATCGTATATGTTAATAGTTTACTTCTTATTTATTGACATTATACTGAGTTAAGTATATGCGGGAAGCATCTATTCATACCCCTCCCCACAATGGATACTTCTACACTGGCAGAAAAAAAATCCCAACACCAAGAAAAAATTACTGTAGAGTAATGAAATTTGGGTAATGCAATTGTCTAGTTAACATGTTTAATTGATTAAATGTACAAGGTCACTGGCTAATTTAAGCTCAAGAAAATGCTGTGCAAATGTGAAATTATGTTACTTTAATAGCCGGCATAACCTCCAGAATTTTGAAGGCGAGGGTGCATGTATTGTGTCATACAGGTGCCGAATGTCACTTAGTGTTATGGAGTGCCATGCTTGTTGCACTTGTTGTGTCAATACAAGGACAGTCATTGCTGCCCGTGGATAATGCTGGAGTTGCCGTCCAAAGATATCCGATACGTGATCAATTGGAGACAGATCTGGTGATCTTGCAGGTCATGGTAACATGTCAACACTCTGTAGAGCACATTGTGTTACAGCAGCAGTGTGAGAACGAGCGTTATCTTCTTGGAAAACTCCCCCTTGAATGCTACTCATGAAGGGCTGTACTATAGGTTGAATTACCACACTGACGACAAATTCGCAGTCAGTGTGTTTGGGATAACCACAAGAGTGCTCCTGCTGTCTTGGAAAATTGCTCACGAGATCATGACTCCAGGTGTAGGTCCTGTGTGTATAGGTCGCAGACTGCTTGTATGCAAGCGGTCCCCTGGCCTCCTTCTTACCAACATACGACCATCACTGGCACTAGGGCAGAATCTGTTTTCATCCTAAATTACAACAGATCTCTACTCCGACCTCCAGTGAGCTCTGTTTTGACATCACTGCCGTCGCAAACGGCAACGGTTTGTAGTCAATGGAATACCGGCTACAGGCTACCTGGCTCAGAGCTGTCCTTGAAGTATGCAATTTCGTACCATTCTTTGGGTCACGACGGTACCAACTGCAGCTCGAATGTCAGCTGCAGGTGCAGTACGATGCGCCACAGCTGTACGCAGGATTTGGCGATCTTCCTTCTCAGTCGTGCCACGTGGCAGCTCGGAACTCAATCTTCTTCAGGTAGTACCATCCCTTGACCATAGCTTCCAATAATCATACACGGTGGAAACATTCCCACCAAGTCTTTCTGCAATATCGCGAAAATCCACCTTCTGGTAGGCAAATTGTATGACCTCGTTTAAACTCGGTGAGCTGTTGATAATTGCTTCTTCGTCTTCTTAAAGGCATTCCTGGCTAGCATGAACTCAATGCCTCAAATTTCACGAAAAAATAATACTCACGAGCTTTGCAACACGCTTTTAAAACAAGCCTTATTTGAATGTTCTGAGTGACGCCAGTTGCGCCACACTTATGCGCCACACTTATGCGTGGAGGACGAAATTTCAATCGATGTCATCTTTCAGTTGTATAAACAAGCCTACCAAATTTCGTTTATCTAGCACAAGTCTTTCTTAGTGTTGAGATTTTTTTTTCTGCCAGTGTATTTAAAGGGCAAAAAGTTCAGTGCCCTACTGTATACAGTAACAAGAAAAGACACTTACCATTGTTATTGTTTAATGATTGATTCCAAAACTCATTATTTTTCACCCAGTAACACTCTTTGCTTATTAACTGAACTTCTCTTCTCCCCTTTCAGATCATCGATGTAGAGAATTGCTCCGTCAACTACTTGGGCAGCAAAGTAGAAATAAAATTGAAAAAATCTGAACTCGTGGCATGGAAGGACCTTCCCCTGAGAGATAAAATTGCAAACTTTAAGAATATGACCCTCGAAGATAAATGACGCTGATATCTAGGCATACATTGGAATTTTTTGCATTCAATCATCTATTGTTTTAATGTTTGTTAAGTTTTATTTGGAAAAGAAAAAAAAAACATACTTAATTTATTGAAAGCATTTTTAAATGTAATCTTGTTACTTTTTCAATGAATGTTTTTGGAGAAGTCTTTTTTGGCACTGTGTTTGTGTGTTGTCTTTTTTTCTTGAAATATTCAGCTGATGAAGAAATTTAGGGAAACAGTATACATTCTCGAAATGTGGGAGAGACTTGTGTTTTAAACATACAAAAGAACTCCAGAATTTCTTGAAATTTTTAAACTTTAAACACATTTGATTTAATTTTATTCTTTGGTTGAACCAAGAAATTATTCATTTTGCAATTAAACGCACTTTTAAATAACAGAATAAATCTCGACTGTCCACAGCATTTATGTCCCGCACAATGTCTATATACAGTTGAATCTACATAACTTGAAGTCCCAATGGACCGGCTAAAAGCTTCAAGATATTA
>JAXGGA010015876.1:0-28002 GCA_038373865.1 Uloborus plumipes
AAATAGGAGAGTGTGCTGTGACGTTTGAAAAATATTTAAATTTGTGAGAGTAAAAAGCTGCTTTTAAAATACAGTAGTACATTATGAGAAATTCCGAAATGTCACAGACTATTTCGGGAAACGCACGTGGATTATACGCGTTTCCACTATTTGCCTGCGAATATCAAGTATACAGTTAAACCTCTCCAAACTTCTGCCACTTCAATCCGCGATTGGGTAGCTTTAAGAGTTTGTATAACCAATTGCGAGATAATTTCTAAGATATCTAATTTTGCGCAATATGTTAAAACCGTACCATTGTGTTTGCCTAAGGCGACCCACTGAGAAATTTTCGGCTGAATGAATTTGAAGTCTGCAGATATGCATCGCTTGCAAAAATCTTCCAGTTTTTTTCTCTCCTTAGCTTTAGCTTATGGTTGTCTAAAACCGAGTTGAAATGAATATCTGTAAGCGATTTTACTCGTATACGTCCCTATTCTTATATAAGGGATGACAAAACTGTAATTAATATGCGTCAGCGTTCACGTGTGTTTATGGAGCCAAAGGGAATCGTCATTGGGCATTGCGTTTACCTGGGAAGGCTTGAATTATTCTCTTTAATCACATTTCTTGCTATTGGGGCATGCTTGTGAAGAAAAAAAGGCTTCGTAATGGAAGGATTCGGAATCGTTCGAATGTCGTCTATCGCTCCGATTTTCCGATCTCCAACTGTCACAGTATTTTATTGAGATGCTTGGAGATTCATAAAAATACATTTTGAGATTGTTGCACTTCAGATCACTGACCTACAACTGAACAAACGTGAATAATATTTTTGCTTCAAAATAATCGCCAATCCATTAACAGCCAATAAGATCTCTCCTAAGCTGATCTTGAGCCAAAAGGCTGAAGATTAGACACAGGAGGAGAACATATTTTTTAAAAAGCTTGAAATGAAGAACATATTCGGTGGCCGTTCAGAGGGGTTGGGTGGCTGCTGCTAGGGAGAATTTAAACAGCAGGTTATACGGCAAAAAGTACGTGCTATGAAAAACGAGTGGTCACTGCATTTCGTCTGCCATACTTTACTGAAGCACTTAAATAGAATAAATTTTTTTGGCGCTCACTTCACCTAAGCAGGAAGAGCGCTCACTGGAGCAAAGCAAACGATTATTTAAAAGCATACATCACTCGAAGCTGTCAGTGTACAAATAGAGAATGGTTATATTCTTCAACTGGTAGTAACATAATAATAAGAATCTTACTTCAATTGAAGAGTAATTTTTGTAGAAACATTTATAAATAAAAATATTTAGGTATTTGCAATCGATCAAGTGCAGTTTACATTTGTGAAATGACTGAATTAATATTGATAACTAGCTTATTTCTCGGCGTTGCCCGATATTGCATTATGTCTCACTTATTTTATGCTAAAATGAAATAGGTGAGCCTTAAATTGATAATTCATGGTTAATCGTAAACTTTGTTGGAAAGTACTCACATTTAAATGTGTTAAATTTTGTCATCTTGTATGCATAAAGGCTTATCCTTATTACTCTATTTTCTGAAAATTGAAAGAAAATGGCCATTTTGGGACAAAAAATTTGAACTTTGAGCTTTTTGGATTTTATTAAATTTTCAAAAGTTCGCCTATGCGAATTCTAGTGCATCAAGGAACCTCTGTGCCAAGTTTGATGAAATTCCAAAGAAAACTGGATTTGTATAAGGAACAAGCATACATATATACAAACATGCATCCATTTTTATATATGTAAATGAGAAGAAGCATACAAATGCAATGAGTCTTACGAAGCATTCAAGATAATGTCTCAACAAATAAAAATTTCCTCAAAAAAACTGGCATCACTGATGGATTCATCACATTGAACTTTTCACAAAGTTCTGAAGAAATTGCAGTTTTGTTGCTTATCGCATTCGACTAATTCAATCATTGAAATCTCCGGATTAGACAAAACGATTAAGTTTTTGCCTATGGCTACGAACAGCGTTTCTCAACCTGTTGTTACGAGCAGAATTCTGTACCTCAGAACCAGACTAACGTAAGTCCATTTTCGTCATTTTTCGGTAGAGGGGAAAAACGATTGTCGAATACATCGTTTTCCCCTCTACTGAAAAATGACGAAAATGGACTTACGTTAGTCTGGCTCTGAGGTACAGAATAGGGAACACACTATGTCACAAAATATGATTAAATTACTGTTATTTCATAGAATCGATGATGCTGATGCCGAAAATCAACATTAAAATTCCAAAAAATCATTCACTTGAGCTTGAGAAGCAATTAAAAGGGGATATTTTTGTAAACAATGTCATGTGACGAAAAACGCTCAGCCATTGGTCCACGTCACAGAATACGATTCTCCCAGTATCGCTGCCTTTGATGAGACAGTCAATGCGTTTTTAACACGCTGTTTTGTATTATCGTTTTATTCGGAGCCCGGATGGTAGTTCATTTTTTGGCGTTTTCTTCGTCTTAGTTCATTATACAAAGAGTTTTACAGTTCTTTAAACGTTGAAAAGTTTTTTATTAACTTTTCAGGGCAATTTTTAATGTGTTAGCTCATTTATGAAGTTTGAGCCAATTTTTAAGCAGCTGTGTCTTCTTATCAGTTTAGTGGTTTATAGTCATTGTTCACTTGAAATGGGAAATGGGGGGGGGGGGCAGGGGATAAACGAAAGGTGCTCTGCTTCACAAAAGAAAAGGAGCGTAGTAAAGCTGGTAGATCAAGAACAGAACAGGTTTGCGGTCTTTGACTACATTCCAATCCTTTTCTCATTCTTTCAATCATTTTCTTGGAATTAGGTTTCTGGAGCGTTCTGATCACTGAAAAACACCAACATTTTTCAAACCGGAAACCTAAAAAAGTACGTGCGTTAATTCTCAGTAAAAATGTCCAAGTGTTTACCACTGAAATATTTAAAATGTTTTTAACTTCAGCTGCATTTTTCGGGGGGTTTTGTTGCGAATTTTCGAAGCATGTTTAGTTTTATTCAGTCATCTAACTTCTGAAATGTAGTTATAATCAATGATTGATGCGGGTTTTTTTTTTCTATATCTTCATATTTATTATTATTATTTTTTAAAGAATAAAATGACTTTTCATTTAAAATGATGGAAGAAAAATTCATTAAAAGGCAGGCCGATAATTGTTCAAAGTTGGCTAGCTGTACGCTGTATCCATTTTCAGAAAAACACCCCGATTTCATATCAGTAGAAATGAAAATAATTTGAGCAGTAAGATGAGTCAAAAGCTTTTATTTTCGCAAAAACAGGAGTGTTTAAACCGATAAATAATTGAGAAACAAAAAACAGTTTAAAAATATTTTTAAAGGGGGTTGGATGGGGGGTTGCTGGGGGGGACACCCTTCAGGGCGTGACACCCAAAATGTGTTAAAGAGTTTATGAAACTTCATAAAATTTAAAAATTTGCTTTCTTAAAAATTTCATTAAAATTTATTTTATATAGAATTTATGAAACGCAGAGCATCGATACCGTTGGGGGGGGGGGGGGGCACCAAGTAACACCCATGCGTTGTTTGAATGAAACCAACCAAAAATGTATCTCACAACTTATGAAAAATGTACATGTTGAATTTCTTGAAAAATATCCCCATTGTTTTAAATTATATAGAATTCATCCAATGCAGGATCATTATTATTGATGAAAAGGGGGTTACACCGGGTGACATTAAAAATGTATCCAAGAGTGTGTGAAAAAAAAATCTTTCTTTAAAAATGTTCCCGCTATTTGAAATTTTATTTAATTTATCGAACAGAGGAAGGAGGAGTGTTGCACCCTTGTGCTATTTAATTGGTTTGAGGAGTTAATACCAGCTTCGATTGAGTTAAACCAAATAGCAATCGCGATTGCTCAAAAAAAAAAAAAACTCTTAAATTTTTTGATGAATTGTTAAAACGTAGATTTTTTTATTATTATTTGTTCATTTATTCAGATTATTTTCTACAGAGTAACAAATAAAAAAATATTAATCTATAAATAGAAGTTTAGATTTATAAATAACATTTTAAAAAGTCATCATCTAAATTAAAATGTGCTTTAAATAAAACAAATTCTAAATAAATTTCTGATGAAATAAATCACAAACAATCCTCAAGAACATCCGAATTGCATTGCATTTTGATATTCTTGTAAAAACACGCGCTATGCAAAAATCAACTTCTTATATCTCGAAAAAATGTATTTGCTATCAATATTTGTCGTTGAATAACAAAAATTGTATTCTTCTTTTCCAACCCCCCAGTTAACATGACTGACATGTGTCTCAAAGAATCTAAGCCCATGTTTTTACCAGCTAAATGTTCTTCATATAAGTATTCTTTTATAGCTAAAAAAACATAAAATTAAAAATAAATAAATAAATAAACCGTGAAGATTTGCGACTTGTAAAGGCTTAATAACTTGGCAGTATGTAAAACCTGTGCTTTAAAACTAGTATTTGGAATACATTGATTCCGTGATCCATTTCTCAATATCTGCTAGTGTGAAGTTCCGCACTGTACAGCAGAGCAAACGCTAGCAGAAGGAACGCAGGGAAAAAAGTAGTATTCTGTGACGTCACAAACTCATGGAGCGGCTACTTTCGTTTTTCGGGAGGCGTGGCCTAATCGCTTTTAAAACTCGTTTTAAATATGCTTAAACTGGCTTAATGGAGGTGTTATTGGTATGTTTCTGCACAGTTTTTCATAGTCTTTCATTTGCAAGTGAGTTTGAAAATCATGCATCTTCCCCATTGGTGGTTCTCGAATTTCTATTTGGTGGTACACGAGAAATGATCAGTAACGGCGAATATAAAAAATAAATAAATCAAAAGATATCGCAGAAAGTATTTTTCCTGTGACTCATAAAATTATTTTAATTCATAATAATGTGCAGTATCTGTATTTGTACGCATAATGGAGGATTAAAATCCCGCAATCATTACCATTTATTTTTAGAATACTTTTTTAATTTTATTCGTTAGCCTCCAGTAAATTTTAAAAGGTTATGTTCTTCGAAGAAAACACACAAGAATAGCATTATATATATTTTATAAAAATACTAGCTTATTACCCGGCGTTGCCCGGGTGCTTATTGAAAATGCTCGCGAAAATTAGAATTAAATATCTGTTGGAACCTATAATGTTTCTATATCATACAATAATTGTGCCAATGTTCCAAGATAATTAGAACATGAATTACAATTGTTTTAAACTTATTTCATGCTAAAATGAAATAGGTGAACCTTAAATTGATAATTCAATGTTAATCGTAATTTTTGTTGGAAAATACTCATATTTAAATGTGTTAAATTTTATCAACTTGTATGCTTAAAGGCTTATTTCTATTACTCTATGTATTCAAAGTTGAAAAAAAAATGGTCATTTTGTAAAAAAAAATGAATTTTGAGCCTTTTGGATTTTTTTAAAATTGCAAATCCCACCTACGTGAATTCTAGTGCATCAAGGAACCTCTCTGCCAAGTTTGGTGAAAATCCGACGAAATTGAATTTGTATAAGGATCAAACATACAATCCATTTATATTGTAACGAGTCCGTAGCACCTTCAACTTTCTTTAAATGAGCATTCCAATCTTGAGGAAACAACTATAAATTTATTTACAAGAATGTACACTTATTTACAATAGGAGCAGGAAACAATTGCTAAACATCCAGCAATTATGTAACAAAACAGTACACTGTACTCTCAACAGTAACTCAGCATCACGTATCTAACGTGAACAGTAATTAAGAAATTACAAAAGCAAAACAAATATTCGCTTAAAGCGAATAAAACCGAGCCTCTCAGAAATCCAATCTGAGAAAAACTAACTGACTGTTCAAGGCCAGCTATTTATACTCGGAAGAATTTCGACAATATTCTAGCAAAATCGGAGTATTCGTTCATTCATAACTTGAACAATCCATTCAGAAAGTTCTAGCGATAAAAAGAAAAAAAACACTCGAGCGAAAATGTCTTCAGCTTATTAAAGTAGGGCAAGTGTAAAAACTACAAAGTGTTACAGGGCCGGTATACAGTGACAAAAGTGATATCTTCAGATACTTTTGCAACATGTCGCCAGATAAAACCAAAACTAATGAAAATGATGCAAGGCAGGAAAAACAACAACTATTTACAAGATTTGTAACATTGCCCCCTTCCCAAGGACTGCACGTCCCGGGCAGTACAATCCCTAGAAAGGAAGCAAGGGAAAATTTACAGATGCACACATTACATGATAACCAATCGTAAACAATAAACAATAACAATGAGAACATGAAAGAAATAATAACATTGATGAAGTAATATTACAGACAATTAGAGGCAAAAGTTATTTACAAAATTTACAAACAAATTGCCATGGTAGCTTTAGATTTATTTTACGAACTATGGCCATAGTATGGGGCTAGCCGATCATAATGTACAACTCTGGGTTTTGAATGTGAAGACTTCTGGATCCTCACTACGACGTCGTTCAGCCGGTGAAGGACTGTGTAGGGTCCATCCCAATGCGACTGCAATTTGGGTGACAGACCTTTACGTCGGATGGGATTCCATAGCCATACCTTGTCACCTTCTTGAAAGTCATGGCCAGTGGACCTTGTGTCGTATCGGGTCTTCATTTTCCCCGTCGCGATGTTGATTCGCTCCCGTGCGAAGTGATGAACGTCCTCCAACCGGGCCTGGAGATCCTGGACGTACTCCTCAGGCGATGAAGGCGCATCTGGAGGGAGACCGAAGACGAGATCACAAGGTAGCCGAAGCTCTCGGCCGAAGAGCATCTGTGATGGGGAATATCCGGTGGTCTCGTGGACAGCACTGCGGTAGGCCAGCAGGAACAGAGGAAGTTTCTTGTCCCAATCCTGTTGATTTTTGGAGACCATAAGCGAGAGATTATTAAGGATTGTCCTGTTAAATCTCTCCACCATGCCGTCCGATTG
The DNA here is from genome assembly GCA_038373865.1 of Uloborus plumipes. Classification (NCBI taxonomy): domain Eukaryota; kingdom Metazoa; phylum Arthropoda; class Arachnida; order Araneae; family Uloboridae; genus Uloborus; species Uloborus plumipes. The sequence goes on from JAXGGA010015876.1 coordinate 6,941, forward strand.
TGGGTGTAGTGGTGTCGTTCGAGTTTTCTCAATTTTGAGGATTTTACATAGGCCCTTAAACACAGCAGAGATGAAGTTTCTTCCCTGATCGGAATGGATTTGCAAAGGTGTCCCATATCTCGAGATCCAATGCTGGACTCAAGTCTCTGCTACAGTGGTAGCTTCTTGATCCGGAATGGGATGTGCTTCGAGCCATTTGGTGAAATAGTCAATGGAAAGGAGGATGTATTTGTTCCCATCAGTAGTTTTCGGTAGAGGACCAAGAATGTCGATCCCGATTTGTTCGAAAGGAGCTCCTTCGTTGTAAAGATGTAGCTTCCCGCGGCTTCTTCTCTTCGGTCCTTTACGGGCAGCACAGGCGTCACAAGAATGACACCACTTCTCTACGTCATCCTTCGCCTTGCTCCAGAAGAAGCGCTCTCGAACCTTGCAGAGGGTTTTCAAGACACCAAAATGTCCTCCAGTCGGACTACTGTGCAATTCCTTTAGAACGTCCGGAATTCTTGATCTGGGATGGAGTAACTGCCATTTGAATGCTTTACCATCGTTAGATTCCCATTTCCGATACAGGACGCCATTTCGAAACTGGAGAGATTTCCATAGAGCCCAGTATCTTTTCGTTGCAGGACTGTAGATAGAAACGTCTTGCCAACTAGGTCGCCGACTGTCCTTTTCCATTAACTTTATGATAGGCTTTAGGTCTGGGTCTTCAAGCTGATCTTTTCTTACTTGGTCGTCACTCCATGGATCAGGATCTGAAGATGATAAGGTAGCAGTAACTTGACAGGCAGTAGGGATTGTCGTCCCGTACTGTTTCCCTATTCGGGAGCAATAATGGCAGTTCTCAGAACAAGGTCTTCTTGATAATGAGTCTACATTATCGTGTGACTAACCTTTTCGGTGCTTAATCTCGATATCATATTGCTGGAGCCGCTGTATCCACCTGGCTACCTGGCCCTCTGGATTCTTGAAATTCAAAAGCCAAGTTAAAGAGGCATGATCGGTCCGGAGCAGGAACTTACGGCCGTAGAGGTAATGATGGAAATGTTCTACAGCTTTAACTATGGCGAGCAATTCCTTTCTCGTGACACAATAATTTCGCTCCGACTTGGATAAGCATTTGCTCCAGTAGGCGATGACATGTTCGTTACCGTCTATTTCTTGAGATAAAACAGCTCCAACACTCTCGTGGCTCGCATCAGTGTCAAGTATGAAGGGTTTTTCAGGCTGAGGATAAGACAGAATAGGCGTTGATGTTAAAGCCTCCTTCAGTTGTAGAAATGAATCCTCGCATTCTTTGGACCATTCAAATTTTTGTTTGCTCTCCGTCAGCTCATGCAAAGGTCGTGCAATGTTGGAAAAACCTTTCACAAACTTCCTGTAGTACGTTCAGAGCCCCAGGAAACTTCGCAGCTGATGGACATTTTCGAGCGGCTCCAATTCTTGACTGCGGATACCTTATCTGGATCTGTTCGTACACCCTCAGAAGAGATAATGTGACCAAGGTAGTTCACCTCACGACGGAACAAATTACATTTGGACGGGCTTAACTTCAGGCTGGCTTCCTTAAGCTTATGCAGCACCTTTCTAAGATTAGCCAAATGTTCCTCAAAACTGCGTCCTATGATGATGATGTCTTCCAAGTAGACAAGACAGAATTCATAAGAGAGTCCTCGTAGTACTGATTCCATAAGACGCTCGAACGTGGCTGGTGCATTGCAGAGGCCGAAGGGCATCACTTTAAACTGCCACAAGCCTTGTCCAGTTGTAAACGCCGTCTTCTCTCGGTCGTCAGGGTGTATCTCTACCTGCCAGTAGCCGCTCTTTAAATCCAGGGTCGAAAACCACTTGTGTCCGGAAAGGGTGTCCAGAGTGTCATCGATCCGTGGAAGAGGGTAACTTTCCTTCTTGGTGATGTCATTCAGGCGTCGGTAATCAACACAAAATCTGGTGGAGCCGTCTTTCTTTCAGACCAAGACGATAGGGGATGCCCAAGGACTGGATGAGGGTTCAATGACGTCATTCTCCTGCATCTCTTCTAAGAGGATCTCAACCTCTTCCTTCTTGGCGAACGGTAGTCGTCTTGGATGCTGCTTGATAGGGGGATGATCTCCAGTGTCGATCCTATGCTGCGTTAAACTCGAGCGTCCAACATCTTCGGATGTAGATGAAAACACCTGCTTGAAGTTGTCCACCAATTTCTCCGCAGCGTATCTTTGATCCTTCGATAATGGTGCACTCCCAATTAATTTCGAAGTCAAGGACTCAGAAGACACAGTTTCGGAGGAATCAATTCTTCTGATGATGCAGTTTACGGGAGTACAAGTTGTCAACACTTCTACTTTCTTAAAATTCCTCGGTCTTTCACTTACATTGGCGACTCTCACAGGAACTGCATTCCTTGAAAGGTCCACAAGCGTAGAGGCCACTAGTACTCCTTTTGGGCTATTATTCTGGTTAGGATATTCAATGAGGCCGAATTTAAAGCTGTTGTTTTCATTGAGGGAGCCAGGTATTAGTACTTATGATCTAGAGGGAATCAATGAATCAGTTTGGGCTATTATTTGATGAGCGGATTTGAAGTTATTTTCGGTATTGAAAATTACTATGTCTTCCCTCATCGAGTGCAGCTCATTATTTTTAAAGTCAATAGAAAATTAAATTTGCTCAAAAAGTCCAGTCCGAGAATGAAGGAATCTGTAATGTCAGCGACGAATGCCGTGTGATGGTAAGTGGCGCCAATTTCTGGATTTCGCACTCCATCTATGAAGTAGTTCAGGGCCTGGTTATCGCGAACATTCGAAGGACAGTTCGAGAAGGCAAGATGGGAAAGCGTCTCAACGTCTGCTACAAAAACTTGCAAAGTCTCTCCAGTCCTCTGGAGTCGGGATTTCAGCTGGAGTTGGCTGATTTCTTTTTGCCATGCTTCGCCAAAGCGAAGCTCCAAGGCCGATGATAAGGCTTCGAAGTCGCGGATCTTGTCCTCTGGGAAGGTCTGTAGTATGTCAGTTGCATCCCCTCTCAGCGAGGCTGCGAGGTGACAGGCTTTCGTGGAAGAGTCCCAGGAGTTTTCTTCTGCAACGACGAGGAACTGCTTCTTGTCAATATTCCACGAGGTCTTCCCATCAAATGTGGCCAGTTTAATGGATGAACGAGAAGTTCCAGATGCAGCTACACAGTCATTTGATTTGTTGTAGGATGCTGATAACTTTGATACAAGTTCTTTAATTCTCTTTTCCACATGGTTTTCTAGTGTGGTGATTCGATCCTCAACGCTGTCAACTTTTTTTCCCATAGCCTCCACTTTATTTTCCATATTGGCAAATTTACTTTCCACCAAACTTTTCATTGACGTTAGATCGCTCTTAAAGTTATTCTAGCGGTTAAATCATTCTTAATTTCTTCTTGACTTGAAGTTATGCTAGCGGTTAAATCATTTTTTAATTTTTCTTGATTAGTAGCCAGCTCATTCTTTAATTGTTCTTGATTAGTAGCCATAGTCGCTATATCACTCTTGAACTGTTCCTGATTAGTAGCCATAGTCGCCATATCATTTTTTAATTGTTCTTGATTCGCAGCCATATCATTTTTGACAGCGTTGATCGCATCAAGGAGTTGTTTCAGTTGTTCATCCATTGCTCGAGTAATTACCATAAAATTCCGAAGTCAACAAGACCTCAGAAAGAAGACTCCAAGTTAACAGACAATTCCAAGAAAGTCCTTGAAGTTGACCCCACGTTGGGCGCCAAAACTGTAACGAGTCCGTAGCACCTTCAACTTTCTTAAATGAGCATTTCAATCTTGAGGAAATAACTATAAATTTATTCACAAGTATGTACACTTATTTACAAAACTATCAGGAAACAACTGCTAAACATCCAGCAATTAGGTAGCAAACAATACACTGTACTCTCAACAGTAACTCAGCACCACGTATCGAACGTGAACAGTAATTAAGCAATTACAAAAGCAAAACAACCATTCGCCCAAGCGAATGAAAACGAGTCTCCAGAAATCAAATCTGAAAAGAACTAACTGACTGTGTTCAAGGCCAGCTATTCTTAATCTCAAGGAAACCTCTACAACATTCTAGCAAAATCCGGAGTGTTCCGATTCATTCATAACTTGAACAATCCATTCAAGAAACTTCTAGTATAAAAAGAAAAACCACGTGAAAATGTCTTCACGCTTATTAAATGTAGGGCAAGTGTAAAAACTAGAAAACGTTACAAGGCCGGTATACAAGTGATAAAGGTGATATCTTCAGATACTTTTGCTACATGACGTCAGATAAAACCAAAACTAATGAAAATGATGCAAGCCAGGAAAAACAACAACTATTTACAAGATTTGCAACAATATTTTTATTTGATATCTGTTTGCTTGTAATAATGTTCTATAGTTCTTACTGAAATTCAACTTGTTACAAAAGGCTGAACTCGTTATTTATCGCATTGAAATTGAAGTTGTTCTCCCAAAATTTTTCGGTTAATTTGAACATATGCACTAATAATGCATCAATATTTAATGCAGTTTAGCATTTAGTATTCATAATATTATTAAATTTTTTCTTTTATATTTTCAAAGAGCGTGAGTTTTACTTTTCAGTCAGATTTACATACAAACAACTGAAACACTTATAAAACATCAACATGTAATAAATTTCGCCTTTTATAATTAAGTATATTACTTTTATATTTGCAAAGAACGGGAATTTTATCTTTTATTCAGAGTTACATACGCAAATACAAACAAACAAATAAACAACCCACATGTGAAACTAATAAAGTGCATTCCCAAGTAGCATAATTCGTTTTTTAAAGGTTGTAAAATGGTTGCTAACGTTGTGACAACGGATTAAAAACGTTTTTAAAACGTTTAAACGTTTTTTCTGCTACCTGGGTTAAAAATTCCGAAACGTCAGACTATTTCGGGAAACGCACGAGGATTTTGAGAGTTATCCCCATTCTACTGTGAATATCAAACACAGTAAAACCTCTCCAAACGTCAACCCCTTCACTCCGCGAAGTGTTGACCGCACAGAGTCGGTGACCGCTTTAATGCGTTTGCATGACGATTGCGAGCTATCTTCTAAGATATCTAATTTTACGCAAGTGTAACACTACTTTTTAATTTTAAAGTCAAGTTTGATACTTTTCTGAAATTAAAATGGTATTATATTAAATGTTTTATTATATTGACCTCAGGGGAGCCTCTGCTTCAGTCGGGACCGCAATCGAAGGGGCAACTGGATAAAGGTGATATGGTGACCATTTTTTAAATTTCTAGAAAAAGCGTTACAAAAAAATGTTGCGTTATTTTTTTTAATGGATTTTTCTCAACAAGTAAAACGGGGTCATTTTCTCAGTTACCAACCATTTGTGTGACTAGTAGACGAATATCTTTTCTAAAAATAACCTAGATTTTCGCATTTTTCTATACGTATCAACTGTCACATATCACCTTTATCCACTTGCAACTTCAATTATCAAACCACTTCACTGCTGCTTCGTGATGGAAAGATTCGGAATCGTTTGAATGTCGTCTGTTTTAACTCTCTCTCCGATTTTCCGCTCTCCATTGGTACATAAGTTTCATTGAGATTCTTCAGATTCATAAAAACACTTTTTGAGATTGTTGCACCTCAGATCACTGACCTACAAATGAACAAATGTGAATAACATTTTTGCTTCAAAATTATCGCCAATCCATTAACAGCCAATAAGATCTCCCCTTAGCTGATTTTGAGCCAAATGGCTGGAGATTAGAAACAGAATGAGAACATATTTTTAAGAAGTTTGAAATGATGAACCCATTCGGTGGCTGTTCGGAGGGGCTGGGTGGTCGTTGCTTAGGAGAATCTAAACACTTGGTCTATAAGGCAATAAATACAAGCTATGATAAACGAGGGTTTACTGTACTTTGTTTGCCATACTTAACTGATGAGTCAACGCATCTTGACTCGAGCAGCAGATGTTATTCTTTTGCGCGCTCTTCACCATTGCAGGAAGAGCGCTTGCTAGAGCAAAACGGAACGTGAAAAAACCAATAGAACACTGCCCGACGGTGTCACAGTTGAAATACACAATAGTTTTATTCTTAAACTGGTAGTAACACAGTAGTAAGAATCTTATTTCAATCAAAGTGCAACTTTTGTAGATTTTTTTTTCTTTTTGTACATTTACAAATACAAATATTATTTGCGATCGATCAAGTGTAGTTTACGTTTGTGAATTGACTGAATTAATATTAATAATGAGAAGATTATAAATGCAATGAATCTTACAAAACATTCAAGATAATGTCTTGATAAATAAAAATGTCTAACCGAAATTCTGACGGTTTAAAAAAATCTGGTACCACTGATAGGTTCATCATATTGAAGTTCTCACAAAGTTCTGAAGAAATCAGAGTTTTCTTTATTATTGTATTCACATAATTCAATCGAGAGCTCTGTATGAAGTAAAACGATAAAGTTTTTGTTTACGGCTAAGAACAGCGTTTATCAACTTGTGGTTACGCGAACGATTGGTGCCCCAAGTAGCATCAACTCATCGGATTTTGCTCGGCAGATCAACAAACTCCTCGTAAACTGATCCCGTAACGCACGATGACATCCTTCCGATCAGTATCCGAGCACGGTTTTCGATGAGCTACTTTTCATCTGAAAGCGATATCCTTCCGATCAACTTTCCCGATGAAAATAAGATGAGCTATATTCCATCGGAAAACGATATCCTTCCGATCAAGTTTCCCGATGAAATTCCTCAGCACGGGACTGTTCTGCTCGTAAATTGCTCCAAATCTCATCGTATTCTCATCGGATTTTGCTGCTCGGATTCTGCTCGGCCGATGAGACATATTGGATCATCGGCCGATGAGAATTTCATCGGGTTTCGATGAATGGCCGATCATCGGCCGATGAGATGCTGCTGCTAGGGGCAGTGACATACACAGACAAATCGTTTCAGGGGGGGGGGCTGAGTCGAGACTTTTAGAGACGGGGGGGGGGGCATCTCATAAAATGTAGTTAATGAAAGTAAATGCTTTGAACTTGTGATATCAATGCCAAGTAAATATGATAAAAAATGATCATTATTAAATTTTTAATCGCTATAATTGCTTTAAAAAAAGTAAAATCGTTTTGATGAAAACAGAAAATGACAAAAATAAAGTTTGAATTTTTTCGTTACTGACGGTACTGATCTTGAATCACATGCTTGCAGTATTTTGGACCTTAATATCGTTACTCAAATATAGTTAAAATAGCTATATGAATGAACAAGCATTAATCGGTGTTTCTAAAACATATATTCTCAATAAAAATAAGCAAAATTGAATAACGTAAAATACCCATAAACGTGACATACAGTCAAATAGAAGTATCAAAACCTGAAAAAAAATCCCCTTTTTCTTATTTTTTCTAAATTTTGTTTTATACTTAATTATTTGATCTGAAAACTCTTTCTGACGTTGCGACTTTAAAAAGAAAGGAAAGAAAACAAATGTGAAAGTTTCGATGCAAAAAATTCGCTTTAAAAATTTCGGAGGGGGCTGCAGACCTATCAGCCCACCCCCTGAGTACGCCACTAAATTTCTAGTTGGTGGGACACGAGAAATAACCAGTAATGGCGAACAGAGAAAAGCTAAATGAATTTAAACACACCACAGAAAGTACTTTTATTATAACTCATAAAATTTCTTTAATTCATAACAATATGCAGTATCTGTATTTATATGCATAGTGGAGGAGTAAAATCCTGCAATCATTAGTATTTATTTTTTAGAGTACGTTTTTAACTTCAGCTGTAAGCCACCAGTAAATGTCAACAGATTATGTTCTTTGAAGCAAACACAAGAATAACATTAAATATCTATCCATATAAAAACACAAAGAAAATGTATGTTTATGTGTGTGTGTGTGTGTGTACCTTATACAAATCCACGGTTTACTTCGGATCTGGACGAAATTAGGCAGGGGATATTGGGCACCCGGAAAGGATTAAAAGGTGTTTTTTTTTGAGCGGGAATAAAATACCGATCCGTTCGAATTTCGAATAAAGGACTTCAAAATGGCTCTATATAGCGAAATTCTTATCAGATCTTCGCGATCTTGCTCTCATTCGAAAGAACGCAAAAAATACCCTTTAGGAAGGTTTTCTTCCAGGGATTTCAAAACCACTAATCGATATCTCTACCCTGAAAAAAGATATGGGCATTTTTAAATTTGGAAACATTCATTTTAAATTGGATTTATAAAAACCGTCGGCACGAGCGTGAAAGAAATTAAATAGGATGAAATTTATTTGTAATGAGAAAAAGGTGTTGTCATTTTTTTCTTGAACATAAACAAATATAATTCTTGCTTTTGCTTTAGGCTTTTCCTGTAACTGACGAATTTGAAAATTTTTTGGCGATTGATTAATTTTTTGTACTGCGTTCTAGCAAACTATTGACTTCAATTTAATCGGGACTTTTAGACACACGCGTCACTTGACATGACGTTTTTCCTCAAAATAGATCCCGTGCAGAGCCGGGCCAAGTAGCTGGAATATAAAAAAAATGGATGTATGTAATATTTGAATATATGATGTTTGTTCGTTTAGAAATTCAGTTTTCGTCGGATTTTCATCAAACTTGGCACAGAGGTTCCTTGTTGTACTAGAATTCACATAGGCGGGGTTTTGAAAAAAAAATCCAATATCTGACTTTTTGGTTCCAAAAAGCCGCAGTACAGATATTGGATAATTCTCGTGCCGGCGCGAAGCACCTTTACACGGAACGTGAGTGGTAGCATTGATGGTGGAATGCATATGAGTTTTGAGCATAAAAAGGAGGGGAAAAAAGAAAAAAAAAAGGAGTATCTTCAGGACCACACTGACTAATTTACAATATAGTCCGAGATCTGACAGCACTTCTGTAGGAATGTTTGAGTAGGGGGAATTTTTTTTCAAAAATGTTTAGCAGGTGCCCTAGGAAGTATTTTGGACTCGGGTGGACATCCGCCACCTGGTGCATTTTTTTGCTATGACGTCATCAAAGATGGCGGAAATTTTGGCTCTCATAGATGCTTAAAAATGCCCAGCACTTCTGAAGGAAATTTAAAAATTGAGAATTTTTTTTTCAAAAATGCTTCGTCGGTGTCCAAAAAAGAATTTTAGACTAGGGTGGACACCCGTCTCCTTTTAAATTTTCCGGTTATGACGTCATCAAAGATGGCCGCCGCTCGATCCTATAAATGCTCATATCTATGTTGATACTTGACCGATTTGCATAAAAATTGCAATTTTTTTACTAATTTGTCTGATGCTTATTTGTCTTTAAGCTGCACTGTTAGAAAGTTACTCGAAAAGTAAAATTGAAAATCAATTCATTTATTTATTTTTATTTTCAACTACCATGCTTTAACCATAAAAATTGTATAATCATATACCATAAAAATGGTATATAAATGGATGTATGTTTGTTTTTCATTTAAATCTAGTTTTTATTGGATTTTCACCAAATTCGGCACAGAGGTTCCTTGTTGCACTAGAATTCACATAGGCAAAGTTTCGAAATTTTCAAAAAATCTAAAGAGTTCAAAATTCTAGTTTTTTGTCTCAAAGTGACCATTTTCTTTCAATTTCGAATCTAAACAGTAACAGAGATAAGCTTTTAAACATACAAATTGATCAAATTTTGCACATTGAAATATGAGTATTTTAAAACAAAGATTACGATTAACAATGAATTATCAATTGAAGACTCATCTATTTCATTTTAGCATGAAATAAGTTAAAACAATTACTGCTACAATTATTTGAATTCAACCCCAGGCAACGCCGGGTAATAAGCTAGTATTTTTAAAAAAAATATTTGAATATGGTGAGAGAGTAAACAAATTTATTTTTTATAAGTCTGTGCTTTTATTACAACAGTTGAACAATAACGAAATAATGCGAAATAGTTGATAAATATGAAACTGAGCAAACACATACAATAATACATACAGTTACAGTGAGTTTATAATCCAGCATGATGTTTAGGATTGGTCCAATGAAATTTCTAGCCTTATGCGATATGCATACGAGGTCATCCTATAAGTTTAATAATTCAAATAACTAAGCACACACTCAGAAAAGATAAATGAATAAAAATATAACTTAAAAAAGTTACGAAACACCATCCTTTTACGAAGTGGTACAGTAAGAGAGAAAAAAAAAAAGAAACACTATGAATTATTCGGCTGCTATAAAAACGAAGACTAAAAGAAACATGACTTCGGACATGGATTGGAGTGTTCTTTAAAACTACGAGAGTACAATTTGATAAGGTGCCATATACAAATTGAAATGAGCCCAAAGTCCGAATTTTCAAATGGGAACTCCTACATTTGGTTGCATAATTCAGTGCGGATGATCAAAAATAAGCTGGGTACCAAGCGGCATTACTTTAGGACCGGTAGAGCAAAAGTTATGAGCGAACAAAGATTTAGGGACCACCACCACATTTAAAATGGTACTTTCAAGGTCAACGTTTACAAAGAGTGGACAAATCATAATTTTCAAAGAAATTAACTGAAACTAATCGCTATAATGCGTTTGCTTTTTGTATTTAATTAAAAATTCTCGGGTTTTGTTAAAGTTATAATATTTTTAGAAACTTGGAAGGGGAAAACCTACTGTGTAGAGTTTAAGGGAAAAATGCAACATTCTATCTTTTTGATTAAACAAAGATAGATGCATACTTTTAGCTACGCACTAACTCAGGCAGCACATACTTTCTGGAGAGAAGTTACGTTTTAAAAGTGTTTGTATTTAAATAAACTACTGTATTAGGATTTGCAATAATGTTAAAACCGTGGCTCAGAATTAAAAAAAAAAGTCTAATCGTCACAGATTATTCCGAATAACCTTCCGAGATGTCACATTTTTCTGTGAACATCAAGTATCCACGTAAAAAGTTTTCTGAATTGCTGCATGTTGCATGAAACAGACTTGTCACTATTGGACAAAAAATTGGATTGTCTACCAGTTTTAAAACATACTCAGCAGTTTTATTAACCATTTTGCTTTCAACGTATAATTGCTGTTGAAAACTAAATAATATATAAAACGCTTAGTATATTCATCTTTCTTCACGTAGACATTCCCTGCTCTTGATTCTGTTTGCACAGTTGTGTATGATCCTTAAAAATGATTCTTTCAGCATATCTTAAAAATTACTGGATATTTTGAGCTCCCATTTTAGATTCTCCTTGGAAACCACTTCTAGATTGTTTTTCCATCAAAATATTATATGGTTCCAGATCATCATTTTTTTAATTATTCATTTCATAATTCAAAAAAAATTTAAAATTTTATCTGAAAGGAAGTCAATGACGTTTTTATCGTTGGGCTGTGTCATACAAAGCAAACTTTACCGTACATAACGTGGTTTAGGTATTATACCCACAAGTATCAAAAATATTTTTAACATAACGGGACAGTTTTTTCTCAGTTTAATTGTAAAGCAACGACTGGAGCAAATTTAAAACGATTTGGTATACAATGTTAAATGATCACAAATATGCAATAAAAAAGGGGGGATTTCTTAAAAAATTTTTAAGTTGATGCCGATTTTTATATGAAGACGACCCCTTAACAACCATTTACCGATATAAATATGTGGAGCACATTATTCTTGAAAAAAAACCATATTACACGTGTCTCTCGTGTTAATAGTCTTCGAATACGTGTGTTTCGTTTTTTTTTTTTTTTTTTCTATGACTGTATGTACAGTCGTAGAAAAAAAAAAACGGGACTCTTAATTATTTGGTTGATTTTCTTGCGAAGAAAAAAAGAAAGGTGTCAGCTCACATAGATTCAAAGTCTTCTTTAAAACTAAAAATTTTTGTAAGGAGCCATATACAAAGTGAAATAAAAACAAAGTCTGAAGTTTGAAATGGGAACATACAGATACAGATACAGATACAGATCGTGGGGTTCATTCGGTACAGAGCGTGAGCCCTTTTGCCGGGTATGAAAGTGGGGTGATTCGATAGGTTCTGACATTGTAGGTATGAAGGGGGGGGGGGGACAAAAAAAGGAGTCTTTTCAGGGCCATACACTGTACAATATTTACAAGATAGAAAATACAATTGAAAGAGACTATTTACAGGAACAATGAAAGCGAATATTTACAGTATTTACAAGAGTCAACCAAAAAAGGTGAAAAGAGACTGAATCGGTGGGCCAATCCACCGATCAGTTATCTGGTACTTTTGTCGACATAATTAAGTGTGGAAGGTAAAAAACAGCCTGAATATCAAGCGGCATTGCGTTACGACCAGTAGGATAAAAGATAGGAGCAAAAAACGATTGACGGACCATCAACGCATATAAATGCTACTTTCTAGGTCACAATCTTACCGATCAAGGCAAGAGTAACAACAAAAGGAATTAAAGAAATTTTTAACACCTCGCGTGGTGAAAGAAAAACTGGCTTTAAAATGCAGTATATTATAACAGGTTGATTGACTTTTCGATCCCCCTGTATTATATTTGAAGCAGCAAAAGTGCGCTCGTGAAAAGCGATTTCCAGTCACTTAAAAGGTTTGATTGCTGCGAAGTGACGATAATTTAATTGCCAAAAAAAAAAAATAAAGGTCGGTAAAAGCAGGTCAAAATTAAATACTACCAACATGCTCAATCACAAGCGCAGAAGATGAAAAGATATTTCCATCCCCAGAAATGATATTAAATGTCTAAACTGGGCTCAATGTCTTATTGGAAAAAATGTTGGAGAACCAGTAGGGAGGGAGGAGTGGGGAGGTTTAATCCACCCTCCCTCCCATCCCGTCAATCCATCTTACGACACATAATTTTTCAATAGAAATTGCATTGTTGCTGTGATGAACAAGATTAAAGTTGTGCACATATTTAGCCGGTTCACAGGTCATTATTTCGATTTAATTGCTTCATCCTGACTCATGTCAAAAGAATAAATAAATAAAAGCAATAAAATGACAAAAAAGGATTTTTTTGCTATGTTTAGAAACCTATCTTAGATTATCTGACGCCTCAAGACAGGGGAGTTTGACAGAAAACCGACGCCCAGTAATAGAGCTGGAACAAAGAAGCAGAAGTCTACGAGTGCACTTGAAGAAATTGAATTAGTCATCTTGGAGGAGTGACGATTAATTCTGAAGCATAACTGTCTCGCCTGAGCCGTAATGAAATTAATTTATTTCTCTGTCAATCGCCCCTCGCGCTCTCAGATTTAATTTGTAAAGGGAAATAGAGTGTTTAATTATTATTTTCTGGAGACAAGACGTAGGAGTAATCGAATGAATCCTAGAATAAGTTTGTGGGGGTAATATTTTGTAAGAGGGAAGGAGACAAAATAGTTTATTGGTTCGTGGTGTGAGAGATTTAAATGGTTTCGATGCTTTATCGTAGTTTAGTACTTCGATGGCTATTAACTTTTGTCGTCTTAAAGCAAAAAAAAAATGAATAACTCTTTGGAGAAAACCTGAGACGGCATGAATCGCAGACGTGACACTCTCTCAAATTCTAGCCCTTAATTTTATTTTTTTGTATGATTTTCAATTAAAAAAGTTCAGAAATTATTTAAACTGCAAAGATTTTTAGTATTTCTAAAAATAGCAGAGCTCGCACAATGAAAATCAAGAGTAAAAGTGAAGTATTAACTACCGAAGAACTTTTAAATTGATTTATTGAAATTCATTTTTCAGTCTCGAAAATGTTCAATAATTTGCTCAAAATTTGCCTGTGCCTCTTGCGTTAAAACTTAGAAGTAGATTTTCGAAGTAATGAGCACTTGTAGAAAGACTGCTTCTTGTAGAAATAGAATTCCTCAAGAAAAAAGAAATGGCGGATTTCTAGAATAAATATTACGACTAAAATATAATAAAATTTAGTTTTATCCTATTATACGTCAGAAGCATTGACCGGCGCAGGTAGTGAAGTGAAGTGAGTATATCAACCGTCAAAAATAAAATAGACGACAAATTGATTTATCATATTTTCTATAAAAGAGAATTTTATTTGATTTCACAATTCTTGCCCTTTCTCACTTGTAAAAAGAGGGTTTTTTCTGTTAGTTTACTTCATCAAATAACGGTTTATTTAATTTTTGATAAACTTTGTATACATAAATTTAATTAGCAACATTCTGTGCTGGAATATTGTTGAATACTGATCATTAAGGCTGATACTTATTTAACGAATACCGCAAGTTAAAAATCAGTTGGAATTTCCCAGAGCTGCATGTAGGATTTTAGGCACTTTTTATAATAATAAAATAAATAAAAATATAAATAAAATTTCTCATCGGTTATACAAAGTTATTTGTTTACATATTTTTAAAAAATCAAATTTAATTCTGGTTTTCTATTTGAAGTTTAAAACATTTATTAAAACCATTCTAAGGTGTTTTTAAATTTTCGATATACGACATAAAACGTCAACGCAAATTGCTAGCAAGCTTTACTTTTTTGTTACAGTAGAATTCCGCTGATAAGGAAAGGAAAAGTCTCGAATATTTTTAGATTTATTTTTCTGCATAGTTGCATATGTAATCTCTGTTTATCAGAACATACAGGAATTCAGTGTGACATGGTAGCATTCTTAAAACTATTTAAGTAAAAGGGTTATCCATATCCATTCATATAAAATTGGATGTATGTATATATATTTGCTTGTTCCTTATATAAATTAAGTTTTCGTCGGACTCACATCAAACTTGGCACAGAAGGTTCCTTGATGCACTACAATTCACATAGACTTTTAAATAATAAAAAAATGCAAAAAGCTAAAAATTCAAATTTTTCGTCTCAAAATGGCCATTTTCTTTTAATTTTGAAACTATATTACATGTTGATGTATTATAAGTGCATGTAAACTGAGCGGATAATCAATAGTTTTGCAAGTCATGGGGAAATCAGTTAGAGAGAATCATGAAATATAGTTTAACGTTAAGTATGTTCATAATATCACATTAGGTATATTACTTTTGTATTTGCAAAAAAAAAAAACTGTCTAATAGCGTATTTTTCAGTTTTCTTAACCATAATTTACTTGTTTTAAACTATTTAAGTAAATGAGTTATACTGAATGAAAAAAAAAACTAATGTTCAATACAGTAAAAGCCAGCTTAAGGTGCCAACTCACATCCTAACGCCCTCTTTCGAATGCTGAACGAAACAACTAATCTCCCCGCAAAAGATATATTCTCTCTCTATATCCACGAACAGCAGATTAATTTTATCGTATGATCTTCTGCAGAATGGCATTTGCTCCCATCGACACTCGACACGGAGCTCGGAGGGCGAATTCAATTTTCCGTGTTGTGATGTGACGGGGATACGTAAGATTTGTCGCAGGGTTTCTGAATAGTGATAAGATATTATCCGTGTTTGATATTGAGGAGAGAATTAGACTATTTGTGGGATTAGGTCGTTTGATATCGAGTGAAGGAAAAGTCATTTTTAATTCGTGGCTACGGTTTTACTGCAGTTAAAGTGGCGATTTCAAGTAACTCCAGCTTTAAAACTACTGATAAAAGTGTTATAATTTTGCCTAGGTTCAAAGACGCGCTAAAAGGAGAAGGCAGATTGTAGACAATAAATAGGAACTGTATCAATAGGATTTTTATGTATTTATTTAAATAGAATCAGTTAAAAGTATTTCCACGCATTTCACGTAAAAAGGTAATTTCATTGAATACATACATACATTATATATATATATATATATATATATATATATATATATAAATGGATGGATGATTGTTTATTTGTTTGCATGTTTGTATGTTTGCTCCTTGTACAAATCTATAGTTTTCGTCGGATTTTCATCAAACTTGGCACCAAGGTTCCTTGATGCATTAAAATTCACATAGGAGGTGTTTTGAAATTTAAAAAAAATCCAAAAAGCTCAACATTCAAATTTTTTCTCTCAACATTGCCATTTTCTTTCAATTTTGAAAAGATAGAGTAATAGATTCGCAATTATCGAAATCTATACGATATTGAGTTTTGTTATAGCGATTTCAGGACCGATTACATGTTAGTTTCAAGAATTCACAAGATAGATAGCGAAGAAAGTTTCGTAATGGCCACAGTACTAGTTCAAATATTTTGATGTGCTTATTATATTTCAGCATTTTTTAAATTTATTTACTTATTTATTTATCTATTTGTTGTGACAAATTAGAGTTCTGGTGATATAAAGAGTCAACCAAAGAAAAATAAAGGTTATTGTCATTGTTGCTGTGCAAGATTTAATTTTAATTGCCTTTTATTAGTTTCACTTGTGCGTTTGTAGGTAACTCTGAATAAAAGATAAAATTCACGTTTTTACTAATGTAAAAAAAATATCTGTGGCTTGGTTCTAAAAGGGCCAATGTCAATTTTTTCACAATCTGTGTTATTTACGTCAAAAGTTTTCAATTTAGTAGAACTCAAATTCTACAAAGGCCAATGTCTATATAATATATAATAATATATATATTATATAAATTATTATATATATTGTATATTTATATAATATATAATATAATATATAAAAATTTCATATGATAAAATAATGTTTCTTTACACTAACAATAAACAAATACTGAAAAATAGTAATGGGAATCTTAATATAAGAAAGTTATAGCATTCTAAAAAATCTCAAATATCTTTCATCGCCTTTTCTCGAAATTAACATTTTTGACTTAGGCCCTTGTAGAACCAAGCCACAGATATATTTAATACTATTACTAATACTAAAGGCTAAGCAAAATTATTACATGTTGATGTTATTTAATACCATTATTAAGACTAAAGGTTAAACTATATTACATGCTTCTGCATTATGAAGTGCATGTAAACTTACAATACATCATGGTTTAAAGCTCTTTATAGTTTGATTAATTAAAAAAGCTTATTTTTTAGTTTTTTAATCTATACTTTAATTATTCAAGACTCTTCCGATGTTATTTTTAAACATTTTCTGTAGATTTAACAGAGGAATTCTAGTTTTAAACGTTCAGTTTGCATAAATACATGACACAAATTTATAAAATATATTTTCCTTTATAAATTAAGATATACTTGAAATTCGCTATTCATTTTATTTCGATTTTTTTTATTCACTTTAAAGACCTTAAAATATGACTTTCTAAATGTTTCCGAAAACAGATTCCCGAAAACTCTCTAGAGAACCGAATGGATAGTGATAGTTTGGAATATTTTTCACCTTCACCCCACGTCGATATAAAAAGTATCTTAATACAGAAGAAAATGTTAATCCTATTCCCAATAGAAGACCAATGATTTTGTTCGAAAGCATGTGTATCGTTTCGTGAATACTGTGAGATTGTTGGGGGATTTTTTTCGCCGAAAAAGACATTTGAATGCTTCAATATTTATTGTATCATCAAAGAGTAAATTCAGTCTCATATGCTTATTCTATTTGCACAGAAGTAAAATAGGAGTTTCTATCCATCTATTACAAAATTTCATCGTAAATGTATAGAAAAGCAAGTGTCAAGGGAAATTGATTTTGTGTTAGAAAATCTGCTGAGTTGAATTCTGTTTCAACTGAAGCGCTTGTCACTACGTTTAGTATGGGTAATTTTCAGATTCGCTTTTTGGTCGGTAATTGAAAAGTGTTTTTAAAATCCGAAATAATGTTGTTAATCTAGTGCTTAGTGTTCTCAGCTATATCGCGTCTTCGGATGACATTAGTTAAAGAAGATATTAATTAAAAACCTTTAAAACATTTTTCGCAATTTTTGAAATGAAAACATGCTTGCAAATTTAAAACAGTAGTTCCAAAGGAAAGCGAATTTTTTTTTTTTTTTTTTTTTTTTTTTTGCGTCTGGCAAATCGTGTTTGGAACTTCCAGGTAAAATAGAGCTCGAAAGAGAACGTTTTTCGAGTTCTATCACAGTACTACTATCCTGTTCATTTTTGCAGTAAAATAAAACTAATTTCCTGTCTAATATTTCTGCCAGACAAGCAAGCTGCAGAAACGTTTTCAAACAATTTAACCAGATTCAAGAATTTACTTATGCAACATTTTAAGTTCTGTACTTAGTGTCAGCTTCGCCCACTGAAATTCTCTAGAAAATTGCCTCTACACCAATTAGAGCACCACGTCTTTCACATTCCATGAGAGTTAACCAATGAATGACGAGAATTGATGTTGTCTTCATTGACAAGCAATTTCTAGTAGCTGTAAGTGGTTCAGTAGACTATTATCTTAAGTTATTCACTAGAAAATGGGCTATGTAGTCATTAGGTTAGAGTGTTTAAAGTTAAAGCTACTTCTAAACTTGGGAACTGTTCGTAAGTGTTTGAACAAAGTGTTCAAGTTTTAGCCTGATGTTAAGTAATGAAATGTAGGTAGTTTTAAAACTTCTACGTCTATGGGAAGTTTAAATTTTTACAACTAATAGTCTGTACAAAATTGCGTATTTTTCTTGGGTGTAAGAGAATAGCATGTTGTTGCACATGTTACCGGAAAATTTTGAAATCCGTTATATTATAGAATAGCTAGTTGTTCCATGAAATAACTCATCGTATCCGTTAAATTGTTAAATTCTCTTGTATTTCATTGTTTAACTAGTTATTTCATAGAATAACGACCTGCAGTCCGCTAAAGTGCAAAATAATCTATATCATATAGCTACAGCTCAAAGTCTACTGTCTGTTTGCGTATTGTGCGCCTGGGAGCCACAGACGCTTCCATCTGAAAAAGGGGAGATAGTTTTAGAATGCGCACTACCCGATGCCTTCAGCTTTTGTTCGCTTACTACTTCCTCGTTGCTTTTCCCCCCTATTTCGAGAAAGTCCGAAGAGACTTGGCGATTGCTCAGATGTCTCGGAGGTCTCACGAAAAAATTTTAGACAGTAGGTACAGTCATAGAAACAAAAACGAAACACTCTGAATTCATCGGCTGCGAAACTTGCTAAGAACAAAAGAAAGATGTCTTCTGACATGGATTAGAGCGTTCTTCAAAACCACGTGAGTAACATTTTGATAAGGGGCCACATACAAAGTGAAATGAACACAAAGTCTGAATTTTTTCATAACAATTAATTACATTTGGTTACATAAATAGGAGCGAAGGGCCAAAAGTAAGCTGGGTACCAAGCGGCATCATTTTAGGACCAGTAGAACAAAAGTTATTACGGACCAAAAATTTAGGGACCACCACCACCACATTTAAAATGCTACTTTCAAGGACAAAGTTTACAAACAGTAGACAAATCATAATTTTCAAAGAAATTAACTATAACTAACTGCTATAATATGTTTGCTGTTTTTAATTAATTAAAAGTTCTCGGGTTTTGTTAAAGTTATAATATTTTTTGAAACTTGGAAGAGAAAACCCTACTGTGTAGAGGTCAAGAAAAAAATGCAACATTCTATCTTTTTGATTAATCAAAGACAGATGTATACTTTTAGCAACACACTAACACATGCAGCACATACCTTCTGGAGAGAGGTTACAATTTAAAAGTCTTTGCATTTACATAAACTACTGTATTAGGATTGGCAATAATGTTAAAACCGTAGCTCAGAATTTAAAACAAGTCTAATCGTCACAGATTATTCCGAATAACCTTCCGAGATACCACAGTTTTCCATGAAAATCAAGTGTCCACGTAAAAATTTTTCTGAATTGCTACATGTTGCGTGAAAGCAGACTTCTCACTAATGGACAAAAAATTGGCTTGTCTAACAATTTTAAAATATACTCAGCAATTTGATTTTCCGTTTCGCTTTCAACGTTTAAATGCTGTTGAAAACGAAATACTTTTTAAAAATGCTGAGCATATTCTGCAAATGGCGGACAAGCATATCCCTCTTTCTTTCCATAGAAATTCCCTGCTGTTGTTTCAGTTTGCACAGTTGTATATAGTCCCTAAAAATGGTTCTTTTAGCATATCTCAAAAACTACTGGATATTTTGAGCTCCCATTTTGGATTCTCTTTTGAAACCCCTTCTAGATTGTTTCTCCATCAAAATATTATATTATTCCATATCATTATTGTTTCAAATATTAATTTCATAATTCATAAAAAATTCAAAATTTCATCTGAGAGGAAGTCAATGACGTTTTTATTGTTGGGTTCGTTCATACTTTGATATAAAAAAACAAACTTTGCCGTACCTATCGTGGTTTAGGTATTATATGTCCAAGTATCAAAAATATTTTTAACATTAAACGGGACGGTTTTTTCTCAGTTCAATTGTGAAGCAACTGCTGGAGCAAATTTAAAACGTTTTGGTATGCAAAGTTAAATGATGTTGCTGATCACAAATATGTGATAAAAAAGGGGGGTTTCATAGAAAATTTTAAAGTTGATGCCGTTTTTTACATGAAGACGACACTTAACAACACTTTATTATTAGAAATTTGTAGAGCACTTTATTCCTAAAAAAATAACATATTACACGTATCTCTAGTGTTAATAGTCTTCGAATACGAGCGAGTGTTTCGTTTTTTTTCTATGACTATACTGGTCAGAGATTTAAGAAGTGTTCGTGTGAAACCCAGTGTGTCAACAAAAATATTTTAAGAATAATGTTTTTTGTAATTCCAAGTGTCAATTTAGTAATCCTTGTTGTAACAAATGATTTTATGGTACGTTTTCATAAATACCACGTACACGCTGCATAAATAGATAAATTGCTCCTTTTCAGTTTAATCGTCTATCATTTGTTTATGAATAGAATACCTAGCTATTTCATTATAGATAAATTGTTTATATTACACTTTCACTGTTTCTCATTAGTTACTTTATAGAATTCCTGGTTACTTCGTAGAATAACTAGTTAAAGCGTCAAATTATTAATATCACCCTTTCTTATACACACTTTAACGGACACTGTCACTTGTTTCGTGGAATAACTAAGTATTCTATAAAATAACTGTATTTGTTAAGTTTAAAAGATGTTTGAAAGATTAAGAGTTAACGGACACTGTCACTTGTTTCATGGAATAACTAAGTATTCTATAAAATAACTGTATTTGTTAAGTTTAAAAGATGTTTGAAAGATTAAGAGTAGCCATAAAAACAT
>JAXGGA010015877.1:0-27996 GCA_038373865.1 Uloborus plumipes
AGACTGGGGCTATCTTGTAATGTGATCAATTTTGGAACAGACAATCAAGATTTGGAGAATTAATTCACATTAATCATTTTTTCAACTGATTATTCTTTGTCGATTAGCCTTCGTACAATGAATGGGCTCAGTGCTACCAGCTAATTTCGTAAAGTAAAAAGCACAAAATTGACAATATTACCACCCCAACAGGTTACAGATTTGTGCTTGTGCTGATGGGTTTTTTTTTTTTTTTTAATGTACTAAAAAGATAGGTAATGGTGTTAAGTTAAACCGTTCAGATATACCATAAATGATTGTTTCCCTATTTTTTTAAACCAGTTATGGATAGCGTTAAGGAAAAATAGACAAGAAAAAAAAAAGATCATGCTGACTGATGCGTAGATCATAAAGCAATTTCTAGTGAATAAATCTTCTAAAAGACGTATAAAAGTAACTTGCAATTAATTCAAGGAATTTTTTCAATAAGTTAGTGATTCGATAAAAAATGAGATTTCCGAAATAACTTTACCTTTATTTACAATAAGCACAAAAAGATGTTGTACATATTAGTAGCCAATCTTGTATCAAAATAAATGTTAACGGAAGTTTAAAAAAAAACTGTTTTTAGTTTCATTGAAATAGATAGCTGCTTTGAAGCATAGTAGCTAGAAATATGATTCTTTTAGGATGATTTATGGCAAAAAGCTAATGAATCTTTTTTTCCCCGTTTATTATTGGAGAAAAGAGGGGAGAAATTATCATTCATTTAAATATGAATCGAGTAATTGAAAAAAGATTTTGAAAGTTTTCGAATAAATATTTATTTTTCATGAATGGATTTGACGTAGATAAAAATCTGATTTTTTGATTAATGTGAGACCAAAATTTGAGATGAAATTGTAAAATTGCATTTGCATAAAGAAAATAGATTTAAACTTTTCCTTAACGAACGGCAAAAAGCAAACTCCCCCCCCCCCTTGCATTAGAAAAAACCTAACCACAAGAACGTTTTTTCTTCTTTTTCGAATTTGTTTGTTATTTTTGATTTTTATTACAGTCTAAAATATTTATATATATTGCTTTAAAGAAAACATTTTTTAATACAAACAATCTGCAAATGTTTGTTCTTGATTTTTTTCATTGCATGAAATAGCTGTTTTTTTTTTTTTTTTTCTCTTTAATCGTTTCATTTAACACAGTAGGTATGGTGCAGATAAGTTCCATGTGAAAAAAATATATATATTTATCAGTAACTTTTCTGGAAAATAATGGTCAACTGGTGTGCCAAATGTCTGCCAATAACATGTTTAGCAAAATAAAGAAAAGTTTCAAACTAGAAGTCAATAACCTTCCAGAGAACAACTTGTCTTTCTGAAAAAATCTGAAACTATCCTTATAAAATTTGGTTGCTTGCGAAATACCAACAACCGTATTCTGCCGTGCTAAGCACAAAAGTCGTATTTGCACTTTTTAACGAAATTGAGTAATCGCCACCAGGAAATTCTTCGTGACGTATTTTACCCACATGCAATATTTTATGATCATTTGATAACAAAAAACATTTTTCAAAAATTTCTGAAAAAGTATTATCCAAATCAAATATATGGGGGGCAAAACTCAGTTTTAGCTCAAATGCAGATACCACTTTTGCTCTTAGCACGGCAGTATTATGCGGCCAGTATTTTTTTCCTTTGGCCTACGGTCGATAACTTACTCCTTAAAATTTGGTTGGGCTGTTTTTTTTTTTAATTCTCTTTTTCTTTTTTTGAAAGAAAAAAAATATATGATTCTCAAAATTACTAAAATAACTAGGACGTCTGTACTTTAAGTTTAAAGGAGGGATGCACCGATTAATCGGCAGTACCGATTAATCCGCCATAATCGGCCACTTTGCCGATTATTAATAATCGGCAAAATCGGGCCGATTAATCGGCCGAAAAAATATTTTTCAAATATTATTCTTTAAAGTATACCTTCACTAAGAAACTATGATGAATAATTTTTTTACAATAATCCTCACAGTTGATTTAAAGTTTTCTTTTAATTAATTCACCTACTTTGAATAAATATACATAGACAATGTTGTAAAACTTTTCTTGTGGCGATAGTTTTCTCTTTAGTACAGTGCTTTTATATTCCCTCTAATTTTCAAAGAATAAAAGTATTGAATTAAATTGTTACTAATTATTAAAAAATATGAATTAAAAGTACTCCTAAATTGGAGTGCTCACCACAGACTCCCGCTCCCCCCCCTTTTTTTGGATTTTATGTCCAATTAACATATCTAACAATGTGTTAATAATATTATTGACAATAATATGAAAATTGGTTCCAAGAAATTTGATAAAATATTGAAATTATTTTGGGAAAACTAGGAAAATGGAAAAAAAAATCTTTCAGAAATAAATTACTTACTATTTCTAAACTTGGAATTGTATAAGAGAGAAAAAACATTGATGGTAAAATTGGTAGTAGAAAAACAATCATCATTATCATTAATCGGTGCATCCCTAGTTTAAAGAACAAAAAAGCAGAAGCTCAATTTTTTTTTTCTTTTCCGCTGCCTTTTTTTTTTTTTTTTGCTCATTTGTGTGGTGTTTTGCTCTTTTAACCCTACACTGCATAGCGTTGCCAATTGGATACATGGACTATTTTTCTTTATGATCATGCATAAGGCAACTCAAGCATAAAAAGCAAGTATTAAGTATCTTTAAAGCAAATATAACCATCTACCCCAGCAGCACCTGAACGTTCAAATTTGGTGCAAAAATTGTGTTCCCCAGCAACACCAGAACGTTCAAATTTGGTGCAAAAATGGTGTTATTGGTCAAATAACGGTGCTAAGTGTCCCTTGAACGTTATATTCGACGTGTAAAAACAGTAATATTATCACGGTGTCATTTCAGTGCTTAAGGGAACGTCGATATTTGACTGTGCAAAAACAGTGTAATATTAATCATGGGTGTCATTTCAGATGCTGAGATGGAACGTGATATTTGATTGTGCA
The DNA here is from genome assembly GCA_038373865.1 of Uloborus plumipes. Taxonomy (NCBI): domain Eukaryota; kingdom Metazoa; phylum Arthropoda; class Arachnida; order Araneae; family Uloboridae; genus Uloborus; species Uloborus plumipes. The sequence goes on from JAXGGA010015877.1 coordinate 2,990, forward strand.
AAAACAAGTAATATTTATCACAGCGTGTCATTTTCAGTGCTTAAGGAACGTGATAGTTGACGATGACTAAACAAGTAATGAGTATCACGGTTAGTCATATCAGGTGCTTACAGGAAAACGTGTATATTTGGACGTGACAAAAACAGCTAATAATTATCACGGTGTCATTTCAAGTGCCTTAAGTGAACGTGATATTTGACGTACACAAAAACAGTAATTATTAGCACGGGTGTCATTCATGCTGTTAAGGAAGGTGCGTTAATTTCTCATGAATTGAGGTCGTGAATTGCAGCTTTTGAGAGAATGGGGGAGGAATCATATCTGCAGAAAGCTTACAGTTTTATCCTGAACCAACTCTTTCTTCCAAGGATCCTAAGCAGCTTTCTCATGCATTTCAGTAAAAAAAAACATTGATATTCATACTAGAGTAAAATGATGACGATTAACGCCCGTAGTCTTTCACTAGATTGGCGCCTCCTGGCAAAAAAATTGCCTATTTAAAGTATTATTTTTCTCCTTCGATAAGAACAAAATAGCGTTCTAGTGTCCTGCTGTGTCCTGCTGGAAGTCGCAACGGACCCGCGTTCGAGAATGCCGCGCGAATGGAATATAATTAAATACAAAGTAATTAAACAATCAATTATTAAATTAAATATAATTAATCTAAGCAATTAAATAATTAAAACCATGAATGGCGACGATCGTGGATCCAAAATGGCGGATCGAAAATGATCGTCACGGTTAAACACGCCACGCCCCCGATAGGTGGGGGTATACGTTGTATACTTTATTACGTGGGGAGAGCACTGAAAACAAAACAGTATTTCCCGAACATAAATAGAACCTGATCATATCCACGGTTCAAAACTTATACTGGGACTAAACAACAGGGAGTCAACCACCAGATTTCCGACGTGTCATATTACCATCGATCGATGAGACACGTAGACGTTGACAACACGTGCTGCGAGAACGTGTTTTGAACGTGCCGGCTGGTGCGCTCTGTACGTGTTGCAGAACGTGTTTTGAACGCCTTTGTGCTGCTTGGGTATCCTCAAAATTTATTTTTTAAAAATGTGTTCCAATGTTTTCTTATTACACTAAAAAACGTATATATGTCTTTCAAAGAAAAAAAAATCATGCAATGTAGGGTTAAATAGAAAATAATACTGTTGTGAACTTATCACATATCTGTTGCTACATCATTTTCGAGCAATGACGATTTTTATTTGTTTTCACTTGACTTTTGGGTGACGTTCCGGTTCCTTTTTAGATTGGACCAAGTGCCTTTGCAAGCATCACTATCCACCACCGCCCACTGCTGCGGATGTTGTAGGTCCTCCTTTGGTCCTCGGCCTCCGCCCTTTTTAGTGATAGCGCCTGTGACATACACACACGCTTACCCATACACACACAAATAGAGTCAAGTTCGCAAAATGGAATTGTCATTTTTTTCACAAAAAAAAAATCTAGTAAGCTGGATATTCTTTCATCCGGGATCAAAATAATACATTACAATAGTTTGGCACGTTGACAATGTGTTATACTGAGCAGGATATTCTTTTAGCCGATATTCTAATCAGCAGGTTTGACGGTACATGTGTGTAAGCGTGTGTATAAACACACGCCTACACGCATGTACAAACACTTACATGCACTCAGGTACCACACCAACTTACGCCTTCACACACATACGCACAAACAAGCACGAACGATCCCCGTCCCCAACGCACGCATTGAGAAAAACATAATTTGAGTTCAAGATGTCAAATTCAAATCATTACTGTTATTTTTCTTAAATTATTTTTCCTTTTCTCCTGCTAAATTTTCTACGACTGATTCTGATTTTATTTAATAGTTTCCGGCTATTTTAGTTGGCACTTATATTTTCATTATTAAAGTCATGGAATTCAGCACAAAATTCGCTACGATTACAGGGGTGAGCACTTTATAACTGTATTATTTTTAACCCATGTTTTTTTTCCATACCATCACTTAATATCCCTTTTTTGGAACAATAAAGATCCTGTCAGACATAAGATGTTTCTCATAAAAAAAAAAAAACTATCTTCAATTCTAAAATTGAAGTTTAAAATCAACGTAAATAAAGCACAAATAAGGTAGAAAGTACAGCAAATAGCTATTTCAAGGCTACAATGGAGCCCCTTCCTCAGTGCAAGAAGCTCAGCAAACAACATGAAAGCTGTAAGAGAACTGAGCGCGAAGCACGTGGGCCCCGGTATTTATAACAAATGGGCCAGTGCGTATGAACAAAAGCTCATATTTGGATAAATGTAAAGATTTAATTGAAGTTGGTCCATATGTGACACTTCATAAAGACCCGAGTACTAAAGAGGTCAACTTGATTAGAAACATTGTGAAGGCTTCTCCTATCATCAGTGATTCTTCAAAAAGGTGTTTGATTCCTTCTGTTGCACACTGTGCCCGATTTTATGCTTTACCAAAGGTCCATAAACCAAACGTTCCTCTTAGGCCAATTGTTTCAAACATTGGCACAGCTTCTTACAAACTAGCTAAGCATTTAGTTTCCATTTTTTCTCCTCTTTTGACCAGCAATTCTTTCACTGTTGACTTTGTTCAGAAGTTACGTTGCTTTAAGCCTCACGGCGTAACGATGGCTTCTTTTGACGTGAAATCACTTTTCACTATTGTACCTGTTATTGGAGCACTGGATTGTCACAAATTGAGACTCCAGGAACATCATTTTTCTAGTTTTGAGGTTGATGAGCTTATTTCTCTTACTCGTGCTTGTCTTGAGCAGAATACTTTTGTGTTTGATGGTGTTTACTATCGCATGTCCGAAGGTTTAGCGATGGGTAACCCTTTGAGCCCTATTTTAAGTGACATTTATATGCACTATTTTGAGGTAAAACTTTTTGAAACCATAAAGTTTCCGTTCTATGTTCGTTATGTTGACGATTGCTTTGTTTTGCTTGACCAAAACCGAGTTAATAATGAGCTTCTACTTTCCACTCTTAATTCTATCGATCCGTGCATCCAATTCACTATTGAAATGGAAATGGAAAGTTCTCTTTCATTCTTGGACGTTTTGATTACTAAAAGTAATAACGATTTTATGACTTCAGTGTATCGAAAGCCCTTTGCTGTTACACTACCTCCTCACAACTACTCTTCTCATCCTCGAAACCAAAAGTTGGCTTCATTTAAGGCTTTTGTGTTTCATGCCTTGAATATCTGTTCTTCATCCAGTTCTTTAAATACTGAGCTTTCTTATTTAAAAGCTGTGGCTCTTGATCGGGGTTACTCGCCCAAGATTATTGATTCTATATATAATAGGCTAATAAAGCCCTCTCATTCTAGCAAGGTTTCCGATTCTAAGGTTGGTTACACCATTGTTTTGCCTTTTTATCCAAAAATAAGTCATCAAGTTGCAAAGATTTTGAAAAAGTTTGGTTTCGATATTTCTTTCTCTCCTGTGAACAAAATTAAGTTTACAAACTTGAAGCATCCCATTGATTGCCAAAGCAACTGGGGCATTTATAGCATCTCTTGCAAATGCGGACTTAGCTATGTAGGCCAGACTAAGCGGCCTCTTAAGCACCGTCTGAAAGAGCATCAAAATTATGTTAAACATAAAGAACTAGCACGCTCTTCCATTGCTCAGCATTGTTGGAATTCTGGTCACTGCTTTGATTTTTCTTCGGCTAGAATTATTTGTAAATGTTCGTCAGTTTATGACCTCGATTTTTGGGAAGCTTACTATATTTGGAAAAAATCCCATTCTCTGGTGAATGATTTTTCTAGTGTTCCATTTTTCCCTGACATCTGGAAGCAATTTTCATAATTTCGTCTTCTAGTGTTTTCTCCCGCGCTTTTTTCTTTCCCCTACTTTCCTTTGCTGTCTTCCCCTTTTCTTCGCTCTAATGGCTGTTTCGCTGATCGCTGATTGGTCGGTGTTTTCCCGCTCTCGTCGTGAGTTCATACGCACTGGCCCATTTGTTATAAGTACCGGGGCCCACGTGCTTCGCGCTCAGTTCTCTTACAGCTTTCATGTTGTTTGCTGAGCTTCTTGCACTGAGGAAGGGGCTCCATTGTAGCCTTGAAATAGCTATTTGCTGTACTTTCTACCTTATTTGTGCTTTATTTACGTTGATTTTTAACTTCAATTATAGTTCAGCACAAAGCTTTTTTGATCATTTTTCATTTATCTTCAATTCTGTTAAGTGAATTAGAGTATCTGAAATAATTGTTCAAGAATTTTGTCCTTCAAGGATTTCACAAGACGAAACTAATTTTCTTTATTTCATTATTATACAGTTTTAAAGAAAGTTTACCGATATCGAAGTTAAATTTGAAACTAACTTTGAAGAACTCTTATCAAAAATGACATACAGTCAAACACGCTTATAACGTGCATGAAGGGACCCCTATAATTGCTCGTTATAGCCGGGTGCTCGTAAGAAACGTATTCGAAACACTCATACATACTTGCTTCTTTTTCTTACTGCATTTTTTTTTTACTTTTTTTATTGTTTAAGTCGTTTAATCTACTTTAAACTCTTCTGCTGTCTCTTGTGTTTTTGTTCACCGAGGAACACTCATGACCTGGAAAACATAGTCATTTGCCCTGATTGTAACGAAAAATTTTTCATGGGGGTGTGTCATCAGAATATTTTTGAAATTGATGGTCAAAAAATGCGATTTTATGCCCTTGCCCCCCATGTGTGTTCACTTCATGTATATATACTTTTGTTTCTTCTCGTGGGGGGATGACCTCTATCCCCCCAATAGCTACGCTGCTGGTCATTTGCCTCTCTTCATTCGAAAACATTTGGAATTTTTGCACATTATAGGCGCAGGGACGTCATTTCAAGTTTTTCCAAGGGGGGGGGGGGGCAAAGGGTGAAAATGCAATGCAATTTCATCGGAAATCAGCAAAAACCACGCCCACTTATATGTAAATACATTGATTTCTCAAAGTCAGGGGGGGCAATTGACCCCCCCTGCCCCCCTAAATGACGGGTCTGTATAGGCGACAGATTATGGTGTACATATACGTGAGCATATTTAATTTTGATTGTCGTCTAAAAGTCATTAAAAGAGCACGATTCGCTTTTTATCAAGTGTTTTTTTATTATCTTTTTCGAATTAATTTTCTTATCAAGTAATTTGCTTAACCTAAATCTTTTTTAGTCCTTAAAACATGCAGTAAAATGAAACGTTAAAATTCTGCTTCCAACTTTCAATTATTCCATTTCTTTTGGGTGATTTGAAACAAAATCTTTTGTGTGCATTGTGACTACCCGCTGACTAAGACAGACGCTGTGAGAGTAACTGGGAATAAATGAATTGAACAAATGAAATCATGTTTAATTTTTAACCAACGTGTAACCACAGACACTAAGAGATAAGTGGAAACTCTCCATTTATTTCCCCGTGATGTTAATGTAGATAGATAATCTAACTGTACATAACCCGTTCCTAGCTGTCTGACGATCTACAACAGCAATACTCAATCTCTTCGGCCTGCAGGTCGCATATGACCCGCTGAATTAACCAAATGTACTCTGAAATCAATAAAACAAGATAATCGTTCAAAAAATTAAATTATGTGCTGAATTTCAAAAGCACACAAAAGTAATTTTCATCCAAATACGCTTTTAAATTCGAGATTGGTGTGAGTGTTAAGTTTCCTCTTAGCCGCAAATGTAAGGTGTTTTTGAACTCCTTAAAATTGAACGAAAAATTGTTAAAATCAAAGAGTGAAATATGAGAATGAAGTGTCCTCGTCGAGATCTTTTGAACAGGAAAAGTTTGTTAGAATTGGAACGTTCATTTCAAAGTGATTAGGGAAATGGTGTAAACACACTTTTTTTTTTTTTTTTACTTTCGCGAAAAAATAGGCTAAAAAGGAAACAAACAGGGGCTTTAAAGGTGGCTTTATCTTAAAATAATCGCACTTTACAGAAAAAGACATAAATAAATAAATTTTTTGAATAAATACCAAAAAACTCAAAACTGGAAAGTAATGTTTTGAGATGAAGAAAATGTGTGTCGGCTGGTCTGTCAGTCTGTCTATCACCGTTGATTTTTTGGCACAACAGTACGATTTGGAGAAAATATTTTTTTTTTTTGTTCGAAAGATTTCGGTGACTACACCTGATTTCCAACTTTTTACTTCTTGATTTGAAAAAAATTCGTTCCATTTGGAACAGTTCAAAAAAAAACTTAACCTTAGTTCCTTTTTTTAGGAAATATTAGTGGCTAATATAAGTCCCTAAGTTACAGGCTTGAAAAGAACTTTGTTGGAAAAAGCTCTTGATGAAAAAATGTACAAAATAGGTTTTTTGAGTTAGCTATTTTAAGGTAATTTTTTAAACAATTAAAAAAAAAATAAAGTTAACGTCAGAACGAAAAATTACCTTTTGGAATGTAAAAGTTAAATTTTTTAAATCAAATTTAGAATATATTTTCAATTTTCGGTTGTAAAAAGTGTACAAAAGTTATTCGTGAAAATTGAAATACCTATTTCAGACTTGATGTTGACAACAGTTAGAGACAAATATGACTTGAACACAAATGAAACGAATGCGAAGCGCAAATGTTTTTACCAGGGCTCTGGAGGCGATGGAAAATACATACTACGGACAATTTTTCAAGCGTTTACTCAGACTGTGTGTCTTAGACTCCACCTTTGACTCCACACTCATAATAGAAATGCAGTCTCGGGGAAAAATGACCGAACCCTACGCGAAGAATTTTTAAAGTCTTCGACTTCCAGCTCCGATTCCTTTTTAAAACCAATATAGAATCCTTATTTAACTTGCTTACATGGTATCTTGATCCACGAACCCGTATTTGGAGTCAATCCAACCCCTCCCCCCCCTCCCCCACATTTTGTCATTATTTGGAGACCCAGGGGTCATCACTTTGGGAACCAATATTAAATATATATTGGATAATTACTTAACATTCAAAGCTAAAGATGGCAGCACTAAACAATGAAGCACACTATTTGTTGCTTGGTACTAGATGGCAGCACTGAAAACTTCAATATGTTTATAGTGAAACACCGTTTTAACGAATACCAATACAACAAAACTTTTATTTCTTCGAAACACATTGTCAGTTCCAATTTCATTGTTGAAACGTGGCTTGAATTCCCGTTGAAACGAACAAAATTTGAGGTCTCTCGAAGTTGGTTCAAAGCCGTAAAAAGGCCAGTAATTTCGAAATTTTCCAGCTGGAGTATGGGGGGAGGAGGGTATATATTCAATGTAAATTGCCAAAAAATAGGTCAGCTTTTATCAAAATACAACAATTTTTCAAAGCTGGGGGGAGGGGGGGTAGCAATTGACCAGCCACCCAATTTTTGTTGTCTTGTTGCTTTCGCGCGGAAAAGTTTCAATTTTAGAGAAGTCTCGTAACATAAAACTTAAAAACATTTCTGACAAACTATATTAATCAAGAATCATTCTGTGTTTTTAGCTATAACACACAAATTAACGTTTACCTGTCCATATTTCACCATAAAAGTTATTTTTATTTCAAAGGCTTCATAGGAAGCAACTAATATTTATCGCCTGCATTGATTGTTCAAAATTAATTTCTAAGTATTTATTCGAGCTGTAATTTCTTTAGTGATAAGGCAACGCGTCAGAAAAACAATCTCTTCCTTAAACTGGAAAAGGATCCAGATTTTAAGTACCGTCAAATGAGAGCAACAATTTATTTGTGATTACTCAAAAGATAAAAGGAGAAAAAAGAAAAGAAAAGAGAAAAAAAAAAAGTATTCTCCTTTAACGTGTAAATTGCTCGGAGTGAGCAAGATAATAATTTAAACCTTTACATCCGTAGTTTGCAACGAAACAATAAAAAAAAAAAAAAAAAAATTACAATGATTAATTTTCTAAATATCGCCAATTTTAACATTATTCAGGGAACTTTTCGCAAAAATATCGCCAATAGCGCCAAATTGAACCCAAATTCAAAAAAAAAAAAAAAAAAAAAGCCACAGGGGTGCACAACTAGACACTCCTCAAAGCCTACATACCAAACTAGATGCTTCTACGGCATACAGTTTCTGAGTTATGCGACATACGTGCGCACATACATACATAAGCATATACTTACGCACATACATACGTACATACAGACGTCAAGAAAAAACTCGTCGAATTGGGATGGTCAAGGGGGGGGGGGGGTCGGTTTGGGGTGGTCGAAAAGGATTTTTCGGTTGGTTATATGTTGGAAAGTACATATGCACGTGCTGACAGGCCGAAAAAACTACTCAACATTCATTCGGGTGTGAACAAATCAAAATTTAGACCGAAATTTGAGTAAATATTTTTTTTTCGCGATCACAATACTTCGTTTACTACGTGAAAAAGATAATTTTAATTTTGAAGTCTTGAATTCCAAGTATTTTTTTCGCAGTGACGAATTGCAAAAAGCGGGCGGCTTATGTCCGAGCGTATTTTACCCAACTTTGCCCCGAAGCTTGAAGTTTTTTCGGTCCAATAGTAAAGTTCTGGGTTTCTGTCATGATTGTTCCTGGATCAAAACCCGCCACGGACACACATCCGTACGCCTCATATTGGGGACAGTTTAACAGATGACTTCAACTACCACTGATACTGTGCCACCATGTCCTGCATGATGGGTTAGCAAGAGCTGGCGGACGCGCCACGTTGTCAGTTTGCCAATTTGAAAAGGAACCACCTATCGATTGAAGTCCAAAAAAGAAAACGCATGGCAATTTGGCATTGTGAAAAAAAAGAGAAAAAAAAAAGAAGTGAATTACTCGGAAGCTAAAGTCCAAAAGGAAATATTTTACAATTTGTTTTCGCTCAAAAAATGAAAAAAAAAAAAAAAGAAAGATAAAAGAAAAGAAAAAAAAAACTTTGTTTCATTAATAATGCTATAAGACTCAAAATTTGCGTATACAAGGTAATTTGGAATAGTTGCTGGAAATGAAAACAGAATTTCAATGACTGAACTTTCGAGCCATCCCTTTTGTTTCAAGAAGTTTTGACACAAAATTTTGTTCCATGTATCCAAGACTTAGTAACAATGAATCTTGGTAACAATGTATAAAAAATTTTGTCTTTAATGAAATAATGTTTCCTTGTACCGCAATCTTGTTTCTCATTATACAGTACCCGCCGCTTATTAAAATCTCATTTGTCCTGAGGACATATGATTTCATAAAGCGGCTGATTTTATAAACCGGCACACCTACACTTAAAAAAAGTTTTCAAAGATCAATTATCTGGAAAATAAAGAAATTACTGTATTTCTATGTAATTTTAAAAGTTTCAAAATACAGAAAACTAAATAAAATTTACATTTTTATTTGCAGACGGATCTTAAAATACTGGCGTATAGATATTTGATTAACAGAAATCGTATATACATTGAAGAGTGCAAATTTGGCATGCATTTCTTCATTTTCCAAGACTCTTCCACTTCTTGGTGCTACATAACTTTGAAATCGATTATGTCTGTGGCAAATTTCAACATAATTATAACTGTCGTTTTGAAATTATTAACATACGCTTTCCAAAAACTTGATTTTATAAAACGGCAATACTGATTTTATTAAATTAAAGTTTTAACATGTCTTGATATTGTAAGGATTCGGTTCCTGCATATTTGAGTTTAAAAAGCTGCTGATTTTATAATCTATTGATTTTATTAGTGGCGGTTACTGCATTTGGTATTTTTATAATGAAGTTAATAAACATATTGCGGACTGATGGTTTGAGATTCCATTGACTTTTTATAATCAGCATGAAAAACAGCTTCGAAAATCAGCCAGTCGTTGAAGAGAGGAAAACAGTGGAGAAGCAATAATTTTCCCTAAAACATACGAATTAACGGTCACGCACGTTTTACGCGCTTTAAACATGATAGAAAATACTTACCCTCATTTAATACAATTTTTCATTCTTTTGTATGAAATCGGAAGGCACAAATTAATATTTCATTTCATGAGATTGACGTAGGATCTAATTGAATTTTTCTCAAAAATTCCAACAATAGAGACTCGTAATCTAAGGGCAAGCGTCAATCTTTTCCACTTCTCTTGCAATTCCATCTTGTATCTGTATTTCATTTTCATTTAATTAAACTACGAGGGTTTTTTTTTTTTTTTTTTTTTTTTTTTTTTTTTTTTTTTTTTTGTTCAACCTCCGATAGGGTATAAAAAACAGCGGATGAAAATACAAAAAATATTTTATTATAGAAAGTAATGTACTATGTAGGTTTCTTTTCTACATAATCATCTTGAAGATTGAAGCGTTTGTTATATTTGTGAACAAGCTGTATATTACTCTCCTCATAAAATGTTGCCTATAATTATTGGAAGTAAAATGTGATTGTGTATTTGAGTTCCAAGTCACTTTGGAAGCACGATGCTTTTTCAGAGCCCCAAGCAGGTTTATCGAAGCCCTTGCTTCAGTTCTGGGAACAGATGAAAGTCGCTGGCGCTCGGTCGGGACTTAATGGTGGGTGTTCAAAAATGTCCCATTGAAATTGCTGAAGGAGCCGTTGGGTTACACGTGCGCTATGAGGAGAGGCATTGTCATGGATCAGAACAATTCCAGAAGTCAGAACGCTTTTTCGTGTGCTTTGAATAGCTCTCTGTAAGCGTCGCAAAATTTCACAATGAGAATCTGCACTAATTCACAAAACACTTAGCAATTCACACTTGGCGGGAGAATCAATTACGACAGCTATGTTTATGTGACAGTAGTTCAACAGAAAATGGGGTTTGGACTCGCCAGTGACATATTGTGTAGAGGGAGAAATGCACGGCCACCTGGCGTATGCCTGACCTTCATACTGAGCAATAGGAGGTTGAAAAAAAACAACCCTCGTATAATAGTCCACCATTGAGGTTATTGCGTCGCTCCCCCCCCCCCCCCCCATTTTTTTTTTTTTGAGCAATGAAAAATTGCTATTTGTTTTTTGTTCGGACCTCAGTTGCTGGGTTGTTTCTCAGATTGCCAGTCTTTCAAAGTCTCGCTTCCCGATGCCCCATCTCCTCGGACCTGTTCTTTCCCCATGCAACACATGGTTGCACAGCAATACAGAATCTGCAACAGGATTCTTCCCGATTTTTTTTTAATAATTTTTATTTTTTGCCTGGATTACCAAATTGGAAGATTTGTCGATACGCGACCTAGAAACAGAACTTTTCCCCTTCATTGGTTGGTCCATTAAAAGTTAAGTCTCGTAATGGGTTTTGAAATCACAGGCGAGAAAGTTGTTGCGGGATATGGGTTTAATATTTGCAGGCTTAAATAAATGTGATTTTAAAATAAGTCATAGTTTAGAACTGAAGATGGCAGCACTAAGCAATAAGTTTAGTGTTCTTTGAATTCGATAGTAGATGGCAGCACTGAGCGTTTTCAAATTTGGAACATCTAAGATTTTCAAGAAACTTTTAGAAGTTTTGCTCTTTTCTTTTTTGCATTACCTTTCAAAACCATTTTTAAAAAGCATATCATTCATAATTTATAACTGCTGTTAAACTTAGATAAGTCGAACTTGGATGAGTCGAAAACTTTGACTACACGAAGTGAATATTTATTCCCGTCCAGCTGAATGGAGAATGTATGTTATTTATTTATGATAAGCCGAATTTTGTTAAGTCAAAATATTCGATAAGCCGAATTTTATTTAATGATTGTCGTCAAATTTTCCTTGCCAACGCAGCTCGATAAGTTAAAGTCGCTTTTTCAATTCCCAGGGGAAAAAAAAAAAAAAAAAAAAAAACCTGCTCATTGGGAGAAACTGAAGTTCTAATTAGCGTGACCCGAAAATGGAATAGAAAATATTCGAGAGGATTTTGTGCGGGATTTTAGAATAAGTTTAGTTTTAGCCAAAGAAGAGGTTGTGTACTTGAAGGTCTCCACGACTCTTACTTTTATAACTTTGCAGTATTACTTGACGTTATAATCTTTCAAAGATTCGATTTTTTTCTTTCGTTGTTATACAAGGCATGTGTTTGGTGATATTGCAACTTTTAGGAATTTAGGATTTACCTTTTAAACGTGCAACATAAAGTTGAATGAACTAAAGAAGTCGATTTTTGCGTTTGAAAGACGGAAATTTCATAGAAATTTAGTGTGCGGCAAATTACACTTTCATCAATTTAAAAAAGTCGAAACTAGAATCAACAAGTGCTTGATGAAAAAAAATTTAATTAAAAAAGAAAATGCCTGCAAGACTGAATGTATCCAGAACCTTAAGGAGGCTTTGGTAAGATTTATGCAGGAAGCCAATCGTACGTAAAAAACAGCTTCTTTAGCAAGCTTGGTTTTGCAACTATACTAGCTTATGAATTAATACTATTAAAATCTGTCCGCGTCTGTCTGTCTGTCTGTCTGTCTGTCTGTCTATCTGTCTGTCTGTCTGTCCGTCTGAAGCTTGAACTCCTCAAAAACCGCTGAGCGTAAAGAATCAAACATAATACCATTCGATTCGAAATTTTCTAAGGAAGACAATAAGACCAACCGCGTAATTGTACGACGTTAATTAGCTGAGATATTAATTAAAACGTTAATTAAATTCTTTGCACTTTTAAAATTCCATGACATTTATTTCTTTCAGTTGCCATTTTAAATTAAAGCGTTAATTAAATATTGCACTATTTTAAATTCCAAGACTTTTATTTCTTACCGTTGCCATTTTAAATTAAAGCGTTAATTAAATTATTGAACTATTTAAAATTCCAACACATTTATTTCTTACCGTTGTCATTTTGAATTAAAACGTTAATTAAATTATTGAACTATTTAAAATTCCAAGACATTTATTTCTTTCAGTCGCCATTTTAAATTAAAGCGTTAATTAAATTATTGCACTATTTTAAATTCCAAGATTTTTATTTCTTACCGTTGCCATTTTGAATTAAAACGTCAATTAAATTGTTGAACTATTTAAAATTCCAAAGCTTTTATTTCTTACCGTTGCCATTTTGAATTAAAACGTTATTTAAATCATTGAACTATTTAAAATTCCAAGACATTTATTTCTTTCAGTCGCCATTTTAAAATAAAGAGTTAATTAAATTAATGCACTATTTTAAATTCCAAGACTTTTATTTCTTACCGTTGCCATTTTGAATTAAAACGTTAATTAAATTATTGAACTATTTAAAATTCCAAGACTTTTATTTCTTTCCGTAGTCATTTTAAATTAAAGCGTTAATTAAATTGCTGAACTATTTAAAATTCCAAGACTTTTATTTCTTACCGTTGCCCTTTTGAATTAAAACGTTAATTAAATTGTTGAACTATTTAAAATTCCAAGACTTTTATTTCTTACCGTTGCCATTTTGAATTAAAACGTTAATTAAATTATTGAACTATTTAAAATTCCAAGACTTTTATTTCCTTCCGTAGCCATTTTAAATTAAAGCGTTAATTAAATTGTTGAACTATTCAAAATTCCAAGACTTTTATTTCTTACCGTTGCCATTTTGAATTAAAACGTTAATTAAATTATTGAACTTTTTAAAATTAAAGAGTGTTATTTCTTTCCATTGTCATTTTGAATACGTGTTACAACAAAGTTCTAACAATTGTTTTTATTCTAATTATTAATGACTTATATTTTTTCACTGGTATACCATTTTGAAAATGTGTTTTTAAATAAAATTGCAATTGCTGTTTTTAGAAGGGATTTTTTTGGCTGCGATCCAAATATTAAAAGAACTTTTTCGTTTAGAATTTTGCAATTAATTTTACAGGAAGAAAGCGGTTTGGAAATAATTGTTTTTGGTAAGGAATTTTATCTGTTATTTAGGGAGAGTGCTAAGTATGCGTTACTTGACATCGTCTTTTTTTTTTTTTTTTTTTGAGGAAGCATGTGCAAATAATTCGATTGATTCTTTGATGATGCAGGAAAACTTTTTAGCGAGCCGCTTTAGCGGGGAGTAATTTGTTGGAACTTTCCTTGGTACTTTTAAGGAGAGCCGCCTTGGCGGCGAATAGTTTATTGAAACTTTCCTCGCTACTGTAAAGGCGAGCCACCTTGACGGCAAGTAAACTGTTTAAACTTTCCTCATTACTTTAAAGGCGAGCCGCCTTGGTGGCGAGTAGTTTGTTAAAACTGTCCTCGCTACTTTAAAGACGAGCCGCCTTGGCGGCGAGTAGGTTATTGAAACTTTCCTCACTACTCTAAAGGCGAGCCGCCTTGGCGGCGAGTAGTTTTCTCAAACTGCCTTCACTACATTACAGCCCTTGCAACGCCGGGCCACGCAGCTAGTTACTACTATTAAAATCTGTCCGCGTCTGTCTGTCTGTCCGTCTGAAGCTTGAACTCCTCAAAAACAGCTGAGCGTAAAGAATCAAACATAATACCATTCGATTCGAAATTTTCTAAGGAAGATAATAAGACCAACCGCGTAATTGTACGACGTTAATTAGCTGAGATATTAATTAAAACGTTAATTAAATTCTTTGCACTTTTAAAATTCCAAGACATTTATTTCTTTCCGTTGCCATTTTAAATTAAAGCGTTAATTAAATCATTGCACTATTTAAAATTCCAAGACTTTTATTTCTTACCGTTGGCATTTTGATTTAAAACGTTAATTAAATTATTGAACTATTTAAAATTCCAAGACTTTTATTTCTTACCGTTGCCATTTTGAATTAAAACATTAATTAAATTATTGAACTATTTAAAATTCCAAGACTTTTATTTCTTTCCGTAGCCATTTAAATTAAAGCGTTAATTAGATTGTTGCACTATTTAAAATTCCAAGACTTTTATTTCTTACCTTTACCATTTTGAATTAAAAAGTTAATTAAATTGTTGAACTATTTAAAATTTCATGATTTATTTCTTACCGTTGCCATTTTAAATTAAAACGTTAATTAAAATATTGAACTTTTTAAAATTAAAGAGTGTTATTTCTTTGCGTTGTCATTTTAAATTAAAGCGTTAATTAAATTATTGAACTAGGTATTAAAATTCCAAGACATTTATTTCTTACCGTTGCCATTTTAAATTAAAACGTTAATTAAATGACTGAACTTTTTAAAATTAAAGAGTGTTATTTCTTTCCGTTGTCATTTTGAATACGTGTTACAACAAAGTTCGAACAATTGTTTTTATTCTAATTAATGACTGATATTTTTTTTCTCTGGTACCATTTTGAAAATGTGTTTTTAAATAAAATTGCAATTGCTGTTTTTAGAAGGGACTTTTTTTGGCTGCGATCTAAATATGAAAACAATTTTTTCGTTTAGAATTTTGCAATTAATGTTACAGGAAGAAAGCGGTTTGGGAATAATTGTTTTTGGTAAGGAATTTTATTTGTTATTTAGGGAGAGTGCGCTACTTGACATCGTCTTTATTTATGAGGAAGCATGTGCAAATAATTCGATTGACTTTTTGATGCAGGAAAGCTTTTTAGCGAGACGCTTTAGCGGGGAGTAGTTTGTTGAAACTTTCCTTGGTACTTTAAAGACGAGCCTCCTTGGCGGCGAGTAGTTTGTTGAAAGTTTCCTCGCTACTGTGATGGCAAGCTGCCTTAACGGCGAGTAGACTGTTTAAATTTTTCCTCATGACTTTAAAGGCGAGCCGCCTTGGCGGCGAGTAGTTTTCTCAAACTGCCTTCACTACATTAAAGCCCGTGCAACGCCGGGCCACGGAGCTAGTTTATATAATTACATGAAAGTTTAATTACGTTGAGTAATATATGACATATTTTATACATTATTCAATTACCTCTCTACTCATATTATACATTTAATAGTTTCAGTGGTAGTATTCTATTTTATTCCGTAGTTTTGGCTTCGTTTTCAATAAGCCGAATTTTCTGTAGTTTGAATTTTATTCTCATTCCCTGCAACGTCAACTTATTGAAGCTTCAATGTGTTTCAATTTAAAAATTCGCACTTGTTTTTGCCTAGCACCGATGCGTTAAAATGTTAAAATTCCTATTTAATAGGAGATACAGGGTTGTATAATAGCTCCCGTAAAATTAGCTCAATTGTAAGCTCACTTAAATAAAATTATATGCTCTTTAATATGATACGTAACGCGGATAATTTTGGAGAAATAGATTTTTTTCAAACTTTTAAACTTGCAAATTAAAAAATAAAAGAGAGAGATGGTATATTTCGTAAGTTTTGAAAACATACATATATATATATATATATATATATATATATATATATATATATATATATATATATATATATATATATATATATATATATCAGGCACGTGCCGTCAATGAATGCCTAGGGTAGGCAGGTGAGCAGATTTGTGGAAAAATATAGATCTTTAAAAACGCATAAAATGTGAAAAGCAATAAAATAATATGAATATGAAAGATGTTTACGTACAATACATATTATATACATATATGCAGAAATATTCGCCTGCATATATACATATAATTTATATATCTCATTTCCATATTGGATACAGTTTCAACTTAATCCTACGAAAAAGCGAAATACAAAAAAAACCCCTAAAACAATTGAAAATTACTGTATTTGATAAAAAAATAAACACGACAATGGAGATAGCAAACTGTAAGCATTCAACAGTACTGTACAAAAGACGGTATCAAGACGTCTAGACCGTAGAAATGCCACAGACTCTACAGGCACAGTTCTGCGCATGACGCAGTCAAGTTTCGGCGGAGAGCAGAAGAAACCGCAAAGGCACTTTTCGGACAGCCTTTCGTCGCCGCTTTTCGAACATTAGGGGAGAAAAGTGCGGGGCACGTGCACTTCCTAATACTACGCACAGTATAGATACAGTGGTTGAAAAGAGATTATAAAGGAGAAATTCGATACCCCTATTTCTTCTGATTCCTATAAGATCCTCGAACTGTTGGTTGTTTGGAAGGTAGGGTTCACTTGACACAAACGGTGCATAAGAAGCTGACCGGGGACCAGGAATTAAAAGCAATTGCACTGGAAATTATTCATAACCAAATGATATCCCAGTCAAAATTGTTCGCATATCTATACAAATGGATCCCCGCCCTTCAAAAGAGGGAAATGCAGGTTTTCTCAGACTTGTTTTTCCTTTATTCGTCCCTTGGTCCCTTAACCACACCATTTGATGGAGAAGTGGAAGCCATTTAAGAGTGAAAGTTTTGATAATGCTGTGATATTGCCTGACTCGAAGTCCGCAGTTCAAGCTGTCATCTCTCCGAAGCCGGCTGATTCGCAAAGAATAAAAACCTGCACTGCAAATTTAAGCAGGCTGCAAAATCGTGGTAAAACAGTTATTCTGCACTGGGTTCCTGCTCACTGTGGAATATACGAAAATGAAGCAGCCGACTTTCTTGCAAAAAAGGGAACTGGAATATTACAAATTCCAACAAATCCAGTCCCTTATTCTGCTGTAATGCGACTATTAAAAGACAGAATGAACGACGACTTTCAGACCAGACCTGCTAAAACGGAGAGAATCAATCATAGCAATCGTCGCGATCCTACGATAGCTCAGTCATTCACCCAGATACACGATTATCACACACACACATTTTATGGACTGCAACATTTTATTCATTTCAAAGCCCAACGCTCCACTCTCGTCTCTCACATATGAATCCCTCTCCAAATAGCAGCGCCAGGGGCGGACTGTACCGGTCGGCTGGTCGGGGATCCCCGACTGGGCCACATCAAACCTAAGGATTCCTACAAAATTAAAAAAAAAAAAAAAAAGCTGAAAATATATATTTACGAAATGCAAAAAAAAAAAAGACATTTGAGAACATGAAGTATTTTTTTCCTACTTAGGGGGCCAATCGCCAATGTAGATAGCTGAAATCCACGTGTGAATACTTTCCTCTCTTCTCAAGTTTCCCTCTATGTTCAGAGCCCTGGGGTTACTGGGGCTCTCCCATTGGGGAAGCTCAGGGGTCCAGAGCAATAGAGGTCGGCCCCAGACTGAAAAGGGGCCAGAGCTGAAAAATGAACGATTGAAACTCTTTTTTGTACTCCTTAACGAAAATTCAAGAGGCCCTCACGATCAAACAAAGGTTATCCTGCCTGCAATAAATACGCGGGTTACGGCGTACGATGTTTAGTCATGAGAATCTGAGATTCTCATGACTAAACTCGAGAAGTTTGACCTTCCAACTTCAAAAATTGTTAGCTGTTCATTTGATGGTGCTGCTAATATGAGTGGACAATGTAAGGGTTGCAAACTCAGCTGAAACAAGACTGCATTACGTTCACTGTTTTTGCCCATGTACTCAGTTTAGTTCTCACTGATTCCACTGAATGCTGCAAATTGGCGAAAGACTTCCCTGGGCTTCTTCAAACAACAGCCACTTTCATTTCAGAGTCGCACAAGCATGCAAGTGTGGACTAAAATAAAAAGCGAATCTGAAGCAGGGCAGCAGCTTCTTCGGAGGCTTCAGAAAGTTAATGCAACTAGATGGTGGAGCAAGAATCGAGCCCTGAAAAGCATGTTCGATGGCTTTTCCTTTCCTTTAGAGGAACGAAAAAAGTTCCCGACATTAATGAAATGCTTATATACAGGGTGTCCACTCCAATCGTGGACCAATAGCTAATTTCTAAACCGTTAGAGATAAGCATATAGTTTATTTAGGAAAAAATCTCCAAATTACGAAAGGAATTTTGGGTCTATTCAATGTTTTTCAAAAAATCAAATTTTGAAAGAGTTACGAAATTTAGATTTTTATACAGCCCCCCAGTCCTATCCATCATGTTTAGTAAAACATTCTTGACACTGTAACGTTTAAAACTAAAAAAAAATCACTCTTCTACCACAAAAATTGACCGAGTTATGACGTTTTGAAAAATCAAGATTTTGCATTATTTCATGACGTCATCGAGCGATAGCTTAAGGGACCGTATGCGAAATCCTTCAAAATCTTGATTTTTCAAAACGTCATAACTCGGTCAATTTTTGTGGTAGAAGAGTGATTTTTTTTTAGTTTTAAACGTTACAGTGTCAAGAATGTTTTACTAAATATGATTGATAGGACTGGGGAGCTGTATAAAAATCTAAATTTCGTAACTCTTTCAAAATTTGATTTTTTGAAAAACATTGAATAGACCCAAAATTCCTTTCGTAATTTGGAGATTTTTTCCTAAATAAACTATATGCTTATCTCTAACGGTTTAGAAATTAGCTATTGGTCCACGATTGGAGTGGACACCCTGTATACTTTGGCAACTGATGATTTTAGCCCGGAAATCAACATTAAAGTCAAAGCTTTGCTGGAAAATTGGTGCAAATTTCAAAGTGCAAATTTCAAATTTTTTTTTACTTTTTTCGATTTTTAGCGAGCTGTTTGAATTGTCCACACAGACACACACACAACTCCCACTTCAAAATATTTACAAAGAAGTGGGTTAGACTATTTAACAGCCACTTAGAAAATTCAAACTGTAGTTTTGGAACTGCAGCGAACGCGAGGATTTTGATTCCATTGTTAAAAAAGCAGCTGAGTTTGCTGCTTATCTGCAGGATACACTAACTCAAGCGGGTTATGAGGTAGAAATTGAGGATTCTCTTCCGGAGAAGAGGACTCCATTAAAGAAGAGGAATTCGGATGAATTATGTCGTGATGAGGTGAGGCTACAAAATACACCATCCGAACACTTTGAGCTCAATGTGTACAACCAAGGCTACACTAGATAGCGCTTTATACAGGCTTCTTCATTACCCAAAACATCAATGGTAAAGATTTGCCAGCTAGAGAGCGCTGAATGAGGACCACCCAAATGTTTGTTTACATTTATTAGCACGTTGTTTTTGCTGTAGAAAGTGATGTTTATCCTATCTTTAGGGGTTAAAAAATATTGACATAGTTAACTGAAGTGGAGTACAGAGTGAATTGATGCCGAAGGCCTTATTAGTACTGCTTTTTAGGGGAAATAAATTCCCTTTTCAGGTAAAGTGGGTTACAACTCATGATTCATTCATCTCTCATTGGTATTTCGCTACTTATGTCGATTTAGATGAAAGTAAACAAATAAATGCATTTTTCGGGATCACGATTAAAATTTTGAGCTATTTAAAGTGAGTATGTTTCGAGATCAGAAAAATATTACTTTTGCTCTAATTCAAAAAGAAAAAAAAAGATACCCTATGTTATTTTGTCGTTTTAATAAACTTTTAAACAAAACAAGACTAAGAATCAATTAAAATGAAAAATAATTCGCTAACTAATTAAAATAAGCTGTTAAAATGCAGAATAAACTAACAAATCGAACGAGCTATTAAATAACGTTAAAATGTACTAAAATAGAATTGAATGCCAAATTGTAAAATTGTCGCCAACAAATTAACTTTTAATTTTGTCTTTTATTACCGTTATAGTTTTTTTCGCGGCGGAGATTACGCAAGGGTTGCAGTAAAGTTTAAATTGTCTAATTCTCGCCAAGTGAACAGATAATTTTATTGGTTAGCAGATAACAAGACGTAAAATTAATCTTTTAATTATTTTTTCTTAAAAACACAAAATATTATGTTTTAATTGAATATTTATGACTTGGATTTCTCAATTTTAAAGTTCTTTGAGCCCTTTAGCAAAGGAAAGAAGTTTTTAAAAGTAAGTATTAATGCTTTACAGATGAACTATTTGCGTGTGGCGGAACCTTACTAGTCTAGTCGTGTCCTTACCAGTCGTGAAAAATGTTTCAGATTATGTACTCGTTTTTAGTTTTGACCAAAACCACACAAGCAAAAATATTAATCGTTATTTTTAATCGAATGTCGATCTGAAAAGTGATGGTGAGAAACTGTGATTTTTAAAATTTATTTTAAGAGTTCTTAAAATGGTCAACTGTTGTGTACCATTTTGTACATCATTCAAGAATAGAAAGAAAAAAGGAAAACGAAATGGTGTTCAAAATATTTCCTTTCATGAATTTCCATCCGACAGGGCTCTACGGGAAAATTGGTTAAAAGCAATTTCAAGAAAAGACTTCGTCATTAACGACAAGTCCAGGTCTTCTCTTGTTTGCAGTAGACATTTTAAGGAAGAAGATATCATTGAAGCAAAAACCTACAGACACCTTAAAAAAGGATCAATACCGTGCATATTTCCTGATTATGAAAAGTATAGACAGTCATCTCTAACATCCCAAAGGGAGCCGAAAAAGCGGAAGCTTTGCGATTTCTTTGAAGAAACAGAGTTAGGACATAATGTTTCCGATATTGAGGCGGAGAACACTCTTTTGAGTTTGTCAAGTATCAACTTTACTGAATCAAGAATGTCGACCGACTATCTTGTAAATTTCAAAGACTCTGGTACACAAACTGAATTTAACACTGAGAAGGCAAGCTCTGTGTTAAAAACAAAAACTAGAAAATTGAAAACTCAAATATTCGAAGTTCAACGCTTAAAGAAAAAGATTGCCTATAAAAACAAGAAGATTCAGAAGGTTACAGCTGCCATTGCTGATATTACAACAAAACTTGAAGCTTTTACAAAAAATATCTATCACCAAAACTTAGAAAAAATGTTAGTGTTAGATGAAGAAGATCTTTCTTCTACAAAACATGTATTTTTCTGAACGCAACTAAAGTACATGTTTAATAAAGTGCCTCGTTGGCCGGAAACTGTACTACGCGAATGCATCTTACTGCATGCGGTATCTCCACGGGGATATAGAACTATTATGGAAAGGAATTTACTTAGTCTGCCTTCAAAATCCACTCTTAAAAGATACATGGGACCAGTAATAAATGAAACAGGAGTTTCAGCATTAATAAAAAGTAGACTGCAAGAGGAAGTTTTAACTCTAAAACCTGAAGAAAAATTTTGCTCTTTAATAATTGATGAAGTTACATTAAAACAACAATGCATTTACGACAAACAAATGGATTGCTTTTTCGGTTCAAAATCTACTGGTGGAGAAAATGAAAAATTTCAACTCGCTAATAGAATGTTATGTTTTCTGTTATATGGCCTATCAACAAAATATAGTATACCCTGCGCTTATTTCTTTACTAGCCATTTGACTGGTACAGAACTTTATGAAATAGCACTAAATGTGTTGAAGGAAGTCGAGAATTGTGGATTTATGGTCATTAGAATGACTACTGATAACCTTAAAACAAATGTATCCATGCAGAAGTGTTTTGGGAATGGAAAATTATGCGTCAGTGTTCCTCATCCCTGTGATGATTCCAGATTACTCTTTTTTAGTTTTGACCAAAACCACATAATCAAAAATATTCGATCGTTATTTTTAAGCAACGACATGACTGATGGTAATCAAATAATTACGGGGAAGTACATAAAGGACCTTTATAAATTACAAAAAGACGAGAAAATAAAACCAGTACGTAATTTATCCTTAAAGCATGTCGATCCAACAAATTTCGAAAAAATGAATGTTCGACGCGCAGTTCTGATTTTTTCTCCTCCAGTTACTGCAGCATTGGAATTTTTGAAAGAACATGCCGACTGTTATGAGGAAGCTAATGGTTTCAAAAACTGCGATGCGACAATAAAATTTCTTAGATACATTTACGATTGGTATACAAATCACGATATTTGCAATAGAGATCAACACCAATTGTCAAGAAACCCTTTGAAAATGCATTTTTTAATTGTTCGGACGAACGATTTGTATGGCTAACAGAAGAATTTTTGCCTTATCTCCATTCATTGAATGAATTTTGCAAAAATCATGACCCTCCTTTAAAGTTTTTAAGCAAGGAAACATTTGAAGCTCTCAAACTTACTACTCTCTCCACAATAGAATGCACAAAATACCTTCTACGAAATGGCTTTCACTATGTACTGACCCGTTATTTTAATAGTGACGCAATAGAATCCTTTTTCAGCAGTTTACGACAGATGAGTGGAAATAATGATATGTTAGATGTTAGAGCCACTTTATTTTCAATGGATAAAATTCTCAAAACTTGGCTTGTCTCTACATCAAGACATTCTTCAGTTGGCGTCATGAAATTTGACTTATTTAAAAGTCGAATTATTCACAACTCGATTGATATCAATACCAGAAAGAGTTTTGAGCTGAGTTCTGTAGTCAAGAGCATTTTATCTCCTTTAAAACAGCCCATAGAAGAGCCACCCATAACACTAAAATCGGTATCTGTTGCCTTTGTTGCTGGATATATTGTGCGCTCAATAGAATCTGAAATTTCTTGTAAAACGTGTGTCAATCCATTTTCTACCCTTCAAATTTCTTCTCCATTAATGAAATTAATTTTCCACCAAGACAGGGGAGGTTTAAAATACCCTTCAACTTCATTTGTGTCAATATTAATGATTATTTTAGATTTTGTTGAGAAAGCTGTACCATTATTACCTACTACAAATGTTTGTCATAATCTTCAAAAAATGATTGTTCCCGAGTTCTTGCAATGCCCAATATTGAAGTGCTGCATTGCTGATCATTCTAAAATTACTGTCACTCATATATGTAAAAATTTTTTGAATACTGTTCTAAAAAATATTGCAAAAAGCTACAACGTAAAGACAAAAGTTATAGACAAACCCCTCTCCCGTAAGATATTAAAATTGTAATTGTGATAAAATTAGAATCGTTATAACTTCAGATTCAGTTTGGCTACCCCACCCTCCTTCATTAATCTTCATGCTTTAATTTTGCATAAAGCCTCTTTTATTGATTTTCTTAATGAGTTTTTAAAAAAATTACGAATTGTTTTGCATTTCAATGTCAGTAAATTACTTTTGTCCTGGTCTTGGCGGAATATTGTATCTTTAAACAGCTTACTTTATTTGGCAGATTATTTTCCATTTGAATTTGAATAAATTGTTTTGCTTAAAAATTTAGCTTTAAATTTTAAACTCCAGCAACATTGTTTTCGGCAACGTTTACATAATTTGGCGAACATTTTCAAAACGCGCCAAGCGCATCAAGTTTGGATTTCCTACGCAAGTATCGTGTGAACGATATTTTTCAGTTTTGAAATTAATAAAAGTCGCTTACGTTCGAACCTTGGACAAGACTTGCTTGAGGACTACATGTTGATTAACATTGCACGCTCATTTAATTACGACTATGATAAAAGTAATTGACACAGTATTGCTTCTAAGTTCAGCAGAACTAGCGCGTTTACTCAATGTTTGAGTGAAAAGGAATGTTTATTGAAAGCCTTTTTTTTTCCTACAATTTTTTGACCCTCATTGAGTGATTTCATGAAGAAAAAAACACCATTTTGTCTTGCACACGACAGTGCATTAAAATGTAAAGATTTTAGCAGGAAATTTAAATGAATTATTAAGATTGATATTTTAATCGATTTTTTTGATGAATTAGAAAGATTTTAGCAGGAAAAAATGCCTTCCGTGAGCAATAAAGGCGAAAGATTAAAGAGGAAAGTAAAGAAAAATGCTTATTTTTTACAGAAAATAAATAATTTTTCATACATTTTATGGAAAATTCGGCGCATAAGTGAAATATTTATCTTTAGAGCGACGCATAAACGATTGATACTATTATTATTTTGCTATGGAATGTGCTGGGACCATTCAAAATCGTCGTATAAGTGAAAAAGGTGCATAAATGAGGCGGCGTATAAGTGAGAGTTCACTGTATTCCATTAAAAAATATCAATAAATGCTCAATTACAAAAGACTATAGCAACAACTAACCAATAAGAAACCACTAGTTTTCTTCTACTGTACTGTTTAAACAGCTTATTCCGACTTGGGTCACTTTTCTGGCAAGGGTGCGATTAAGATGAAAAACTAATTAATTAACTAGAAAGAAAAATAGTAATTTGTGTTTATTTGAAGCGAAAGACATTAAAATATCATTTGGAATTATTGAGAACAAGTAGGTCCCATTTTCTACTTTCAAATTGAACATTCCCAACTGCAATCAAATATTTAAATAGGATGATTATTTCATCAAGGCAAATGAGTCAAAATTGCAATTAGAAAGTGGGATATAAATCTTTCATTTTAAAGCTGAATGATACAGTTTATTTAAAAAAAACTCCCATCACATTTGTAATAAGCATAAAAAAAGAATCAAGCATATCGTTATTTTTTTTTTTAC
>JAXGGA010015878.1:0-27995 GCA_038373865.1 Uloborus plumipes
TCATCGACGATATGGTAAATTTAAGTGAGGCATAGAAACTTCTCAAAAACAATTTCGACATGCAATCCCGCGCAAGACTGGTGAGAAATTTCGACAAAATTTTTCGTATTAGGGTCACCTGGGGTAATTCCTGGTCAAAAAGCATTAACATCCAATTATCACAAAATCTATCTAAGTTAGAGTTACAAATTTTGGTATGGAGGAAGCACATTGGGATGTCCATCGAATAAAATATTCATGCTATCAACAATACATAATGAACTTGAGTAATTGTCGTTAATTAGTGACCAGGAATTACCCCAGAGATGGGGTAATTCCTGGCCACTTACGAGGCAATTATTGGTCACTCAAATGATTGATGAAAATGCATACATTTTGTAAGCACATTATTAATACAAGTTATTAAACTAATTAGATAAAGAATTTATTTATATATATAGCTAATTAAACACTGTATTTAGTTTTTTTAAGGAAGAATGCAATTGTTTTCAACATAATAACTTTACTTAATAAAATTTACCAAAATACTTTTTATACACTTTGTATGCAATAGTTACAGCTTTTATATCTGTTGTGAATGAACCTTCACCTACCAAATAAATAGGTCCATAAAAAATATGGTGCACATGCACCATACACACTGAGCACATGCTTCTGTCTGTTATGAACAGGTTAAGGTGAACAGTTAAGTGAATAGTACAATGCAATTACAATTAAGCATTTTTCTTAGTATAATTAAGAATAATTATTAAAACTTATAAAATAATTGGATGAAATTTAACAAAGAAAATTTCAGTATATTGTATACTTATCATTAACAGATAAGAATGTTACATTGCGGTTACAGTTAACTTTGCAGTTAAGGCTCACAGAGTTACATATAGTTTAAATCAATAACATATGTCAATAATAGGGGAAATAATAATCCATAAATATTAAAAAAAGGACTGACCAGGAATTACCCCACTGACCAAGAATTACCCCAGTAGCCAGGGGCATTATTTGGAGCCTTCCTGCAAATTATTCAAAACAAAAATGGTAAATCCAAAACTATTTTTCAGTAACTGACATGATACCTAATTCAACCAAAAAAACGAAAAAGAAAAATATTCAGAAGTTTGAGTTTGATTACGATCTTTGTACAAATGTATCAAAACTAAGGCCAATCTTGTTTTACGAAATTTAACAAGCGATTTTAAAAAGATTTTTTTTTTCAAACTAAATACACAGTCAACTCATAATTAAGTAATGAATTGCAATGAAGATAGTTCAGAGTACCTCTGTGATTTTTTTCATTTTGCTGAAGGATTATTAAGACATAAAAAGGACTGTGACCAGGAATTACCCCAGAAACTTGCTGACCAGGAATTGCCCCGGGTGACCCTACATTTGATACAGAATCTGAAAACATTAGAATGTTTATTGGGAGGGTAAAGTAATCTGCTACTCGTTGTAATGAAAGTAATCATCAGATAGATGGTTTATACATATGTTTTCAATTGATAAGGGACTTGCCAGATAAATTCAACAGAATTGTTCACAAATCGTATACTGTTGATGATAAAGATTTTACTGTTGAAAAAATCTCCGAAGCTTCACTACTGGAAAATAGTAGGTTAAATTTAATTGATTATGATAAGAGCAGAAAAAGAAAACTCTGTATTTGTAACAAAATATGAGAATTGTAAAAATAATGCGCAAAAGTTTAATTTCGATAAAATAACTTAAAACAAGATAATGTTGTAAAAATAGGTCCATGTCATGAGTGTGGTCTTTATGGACATTTAAAGCGTAATCATTTTAAACTAAAATGTAAAAATAAATGGAATAAAAATTCGAAGTGAAATTCGAAAGGTTGTTTTACTGAATCTAACGTAAATCTTAATCTAATGTCAAATGTACTTTACAATTCCAATTATGATTGTAATGTAGGATTTGTAAAAGAATATTAATAGTAACTTTATTTACCATTCTGGTGCGACAAATCATTTTGTTAATGATAAGATTCATTTAGAAAACTTTCGTGAAATAAAAGAACAAATATGTCTGCTGCTACTAGAAATTCTCATACGGGCGATTCTCTGCAAACTGGTAATTCGCTGTCCGGACCGAGTATTTTGAAAATAATAAAGTGTAATAAAGTAATTTTCGCTCTTAATACAAGTAAAGCATTAATACTTTGAGGCCCAATTGTATTTGGAGTGATAACAATTTAATTTTTTTTTCTAGAAATTATCTAAGCGCCAAAAACACAGTCCCCTGGCTGTCCCAATCCCATAGTCTAACTGTTAAAGATAGTATTTCGAAAAACCTATTAACACTACATAAATTTGGCAACTAATATCTAAAAGTAGAATAATGAAGCTATATTTTTCTTATGAAATAAGGTATAATTACGTATTTCTAAAACTTAAAATTGTCATGTAAATTCTGTCCGGAGTTTTTTCAAACAGTCCCCTGCAACAAATTCAAAGCTGTAATACGAAAAATCTATAACTTTTGCAAATTCTTTTTGGCATGAAGTTTAAAGTAATCAGTGTGAATTTGCCGAAATCGCCGAGAACGATGCTGAAACGCTACTTTGCTTAGTTTGAGAGCCACATTTGTGATGAAAGTATGCATCAGGGTCGTTGCGAAAACAGTCCTCTGGGAAGTGATTTTATTAATGTCAATTAATTTAATTATAAAACATATTAGTTATTATGTCCACGATTTGTGCCTAAATTTATAGGTAGTCTCGTAACTAATTATGTTCCAATAGTTTTGCAGATATTACGCAACAAAGAGCAAAAACACAGTCACCTGGCAGTCCCCTGCCAAGTTATACTAGGAAGGGGACTTACCCCCTGTCATGATTTATCAGAAAAACACAAACTTCAGTTGGCCTTCTTTCAAACCAAAGTAATAGATTCATTTTCTGAGCAATAGTATTATAATTATACGAACATTTCAAAAAACCATGCCCGTACAGATTTCGTGTGAAAAATGACGAGTTTACAGAGAATCGCCCATACACCTATTAAAGGCGTTGGTACGTTAAAATTTCTTGTAAAATGTGATGGGGAATTTGTAGAAGTAAATTTGAGAGATGTATTGTATGCTCCCGATCTTAGACATAATTTGTTTTCAGGTCTTATGTTAGATAAATATGGCTACAAAACTGTTTGTGAAAACGGTAAGGCTATCATTTATTCCGCAGATCATAACAAATGGTTTGAATTTAGGCAAGGCAATCAATTTTATGTGATTGAACTAATTTGGCCATAAAGTAACTTAGAAAACCCTGCAGCAAACGTAATTTCTAGTGAGACAATTGAACTTTGGCATCGACGTTTTGCTCATTGCAATTATCATAAATTGAATCATACCTCAAAGAATGGGGATGTAAATGATTTACCAGAAATTCCAATTCATAAGAGTATGTGTGGAATATGTCAAGAGGCTAAATCAAAACGCTCATCTTTTAAAAAATCAAATGTAGTGAAGGCTCAAAATTTGTTAGACCGCGTTTACACAGACTTGTGGGGAAAGGCTCCAGTTAAAACTGAAAGTGGTTATGAGTACTATCTTTCAATAATAGATTCAGGTTGAGTATGGATGTATCCCTTAAAGGCAATGTGAGAGGTATTTCCAAAGTTTAAAATATTTCTTGAACGTATTCTGCGAAATGAATGTATTCTGCGAATTGAATGTATTCTGCGAACACATTTTAATTTGACTGCAAATTAAAATGTGTTCGCAGTGATAATGGGGTGGAATATTGTCACAAGGAATTTGGGAAATTTCTCGAAGAAAGAGGGATTAATCATGACAGAACTGTGTTAATGACACCGGAAATGAATCGATTTGCAGAGTTCTTTATTGGTTACGTAATGAATGCAGTCCTTGCAATGTTAATAGAATCTATATAAGTTACCAACAAAATTTTGGCTTGCTATTTCATTACGTACATGTAAGAAATCGAATTCCTATAGGTAAAAGTCCTATTGAGTTATGGTATGGAAGAGTTGCAAGTGTCAAACATTTTAGGGTATTCGGCTGTTAAACTTATGCTCATATTCCTAAACAAAAAAACGGATAAACTTTCATCTAAAGGAAAACCGGGCGTTATGGTTGGTTATACAGTAAATACGAAAGGATACCGAATTTATTTTAATTATAATGGTAAAGTAATTAAAACTATTCATGTCAAGTTTGATGAAACTAAAACTGCAATGGACGTGATCCTGGGCCAAAAGAACTCGGTACCTTTAAGGAAAAATAAAATTGTTAGAAATGTAAAAAACAAAGTTGCTGAATATCAATCAGACAGTTTAAGTGATAGTGATAATGGAAGTGAAAACGTAGAATTAAAACCTTCTCTTTCAAAACTTAAGTCTGAAGATTCAGATCGCTATGAAAAAACCTCTGAAGAATCAGAAAGTGAAAGACAGGGGATACTAAAAATTTAAAAAGTTTGGGATCGAAAAATTCAGTTAAAGTTAAGTGGATTCGCTTCGAACAGAATAGGAAAGATAAATCGCGAATAGACGTATTTTACAAACTTGAAAATGATGATCGTAAATTCAATTGCATCAAAAATGTAAGGAAGTTTTGTAAAAAGAATAATATTTGTTTGTGAAAGAACTTTTTAATTTTAGGCCAACTGGAAATTTTGACCAAGTAGAAGTACATTTAGTGTACATTCCTAAAAATGTAATGGAAGCGCGGAACTCTCTCGAATCGCAGGATTAGGAACGCGCAATGAAAAGAAAAATACATGATGGAAAAACGCCAAGTTTGGAAATTAGTACCACCACCCGATAAAAATGTCAAAATAAATGGTTGTAGTTGGGTGTACACTAAAAAGTTTACCATCAAGGGAAAGTTAAGTCATTTAAAAGCAGATTGGTTGCGTCAGGATACACTCAGGGACGTGAAACTTACGACGCACCAATACGACGCAAGTTTTTGCACCAATACTAGATATTTCCCTTATACGTTTATTTTTTACAATATTCGTTGTAATTTTGAAATGGAGGGATGTCCAATTAGACGTAAAAATTGCTTATTTATATGCGGACTTAAAAAATGAAGTGTTTATGAAACTAAACAACCTCCCGGTTATTTAAATTCAAAACGAAAACCAGACTAGGTTTGCAAGCTCAATAAAGCTATTTATGGACTACACCACTCTGGCAGGGCTTGGTTTCGAACATTTGGCAAGGCTTTCATTTCTTTTGCTGTTGTGTGATTAAATTGGTGTAATTGTGTATACATGCTGAAAGGTAAAAACATATTGTTACTTGCATACGTAGATGATATGACTGTTTTTGGGAAAAGTAATAATATTGGAAAAAGTATAAATCTAATATTGACATTGACTGAAACAAAAATTTAATTTAAATTACGTGGGCAAAACTTCTAAACTGTTAGGAATTGAATTTTATCGGAATGCATAAGTTTATTTTGCATCAAAGAAATTATATTTCAATTTAAAAAAAAAACAGATTATTTGGATCAATAGAAGTTTCGTAAGATTACCTATAGTGAAAGAATTTTTATCAAATAATGTTCAAAATTTAAGCTGCCTTAAATTTACCTTATCGTAATTTATTAGGGTATATGGCTTTTTTAGCTACTCGTACAAAACCGGACATAATGTACGCAGTAAATGTACTTTCTCAATATCAGCAGAATCCTTTGATGGATCATTGGAAATGTTTAGTTAAGTTATTTACATGTTAGATACAGAATCGTTAGGATTAAACTTGTCAAGAGCTAAACATTTTCGTTTAAGTTGTTAGTCCGATGCATCGCTTGCACAATGCATAACTGATAGGAAATCAACTATCGGGAATGTAATCTTTTTACATAATGTACTTATTAATAGGCGAACTGTAAAGCAAAAATTGTGTTGCTACTAGCTTAATGGAATCGGAGTACATTGCTCTAGTAGATGTAGCTAAAGAAATTTGGTGGTTTACGAGAATTTGCAGTGAACTTTTGGGTTTAAAAATTAAATTCGAGGAACCGTCTTTATTTATTGATAATACTGCGGCGATAGATTTTGCAAACTCTCCAATAGAAAACAAGCGTACTCGTCATATTGACATAAAGTATCATTTCTTTAGAGAATTGTGAAAAGAAAAATACTTTAAGTTAAAATTTGTACCTAAGGATCAAAATTATGCAGATTATTTTACAAAACCAATTACAAATAAGAAACGTAAGCAGTTTTTGAAAATGTTGTATGGTAAGTTGTGTATTGTGTTTTATGATATTTCCTGTAGTTTTTTCCAGTCCGATGGGGCCGAATGAGAGAATTCGAACTGAAAAGAAACGTGTCATCTAGATTTCGCTCATGTAAATTTGCCTAGGTAGTGTCTTTTAGTTATATAATTAACTCAAGATTTGATTCTGGGCGAGATTTGATGGACGGCTAAAGTTAAAGCCTATTTTACTAGCTCAGAGAGCTCTCTTTTTACTTTAAGATGTATATTATACAAATAAAACGATTTTTACTACATGTCTCTTGCTCATCTTGCTTCTGCAAACTACCACGTCTTGCGTTCATGTCATTAAGTTTATAACAGTAATAGTTTTTTTAGTTAAAAAACCTAACTCTCGTTAAAGTATTAGGGGAGACTGGGGACGGTCGTGACGCGGGGCGGTTGTGACAGTCGTCATATTAGCTAAACCATAATTAATACCTGCTTGAAGCAAAGAGAGAGAGTATAAGCATGTTTGTCTGAATGTGTGTCAAAGCATTGCGGTAGCCATCGAGCGACATTAACGCTAGCAGAGGGGTTGGTTACTTTTTAACAGTCAAAAGTAAGTTTTTTTGTTCGATGTCTTTTAGTAATTCCTGTTGAATGGGTACAGATAGAGAAATGAAAGTTTTCTCCCCGTTAGTAGTGAACCTTAATAGTGAAAAAGCAGTGATTACTTTTTATGTAGGCTATTTTGTATTGCCATGGCGATTGCTGTTTTCAAAAGTAGTGGGTTGGGGTCGGTTGTGACAAATTGCGTGGGGACGGTTGTGACACGAGTAAAGCATGTTTTTATCATATTTGATGCCCATAATACGCTTGGAGAAGACAGAAATAGGGCAGTGTGACCTAATGAAATGTAAAGAAGCTTATAAAGAAGTGAAACTTTTTTTTCTTTCGGACAGCTTTGAAAATGCAACGTTAATCGTAAGTCTTTGCTACGAAACATTCATTCGTAAACGCGATGGAGCCGGCCGGCACTGTCACAATGAAAACAACGTGTGCATAGGTTATATTGCTCATAATAAAGTGCTTTTGAGCTTACATATACGCTGAAAGCAGATATGAGAGTAAAATGGCTACTGAGAAATGGTCCCGTTCATTTAGGAATAGAAATGTTTCACGTCTGTTCGTGTAGCTCATGCAATTAGCCTTTCAAGAGTAACAAGCTTCAATAAAACAAATAAATGTGGAATCTTTCTTTAATACTTGAGAATTGTTATGAACAGACACGGTAATGACCCACAGGATGTGCATAATGTTGCCAAAACAGACGTTACGAAATTCCAAAAACCTGATATTTTTGTAAGACTTGGTATGAGGCTACTTCAACTGAACGAGACACATTGTTAAATGTTAAACTTTCCCAAATGAAAGTTATGTTGAATTTCGTTTAATATTACTTGAAATTAAAAGTGATCTAGACTGTTTTGCTGTATTTTTGAACTTGTCACAACCGACCCCAAGCACTGTCACAACCGCCCCTGGGGTGGGGTCGGTTGTGACATTTTTTCCTTTTTTGTTTAATTTGATCCTGTGAGTTAACTATTGTACTTAGGGAGAAAATTTTAGTGTTTATAAGCAGGCAAATAAACACTTAAACATAAAAACAACTTTAAACCAGCTCACAGTCATTTCTAACGAATCTATGGGGGAGCAAATGAAAATTGTCACAACCGTACCCAGTCTCCCCTACTATAAAATATGGGTATCGCATTGCTTTTTCAGTGTAAAAGTAAATAGTATTAAACCGCATGTATCAATGTTTTTAGGCAAAAATAACTACATTATTTGCTTTCAAATCCTAAGGAAACTACTTTTTACGCCAGAAAAACGTAAAGCAAGTACTGCCTATGTAATGTAGTCTGATTTTTTATAACATACAAAACCATCTGATTTCTTTTTAGTTAGTGTTTTAGCCATACAAGAAAATAATTTTGGTCATGAAAAGCAACAATGTTAAAAATAAACCTTTTAGCACAAAAATCACTATTTACTGATGAGTTTGTCCGGGGAAGGGGGGCAAATATCATCGGACACTTAATTCATAAGTCAGTATTCCACTGCTTAATTTACATTTTATCATTTTTTAATTCACAGTAAAATTCCTTTATACGACAACATATTGCAGCTAATTTTACAGTTCACTATTGGGCAATTCCACGATAAGGTCAACCAGATGGTCAAATTTTCAAAATTAATATTTCTAAACAAACAAGGTATCATTTTAAAGGTAAAGAGTTGTATATTTTGAAATTCATGTCTAAATTTTGATAACTTAAGTTTTAACTAAGTTACAAGAGGTCAAACTAAGGTCAACATCCAGAGCGTTTTCAAACTACATTTGACGACTCTCAAAGAAGCTCTGTTTTTTCCAAAATATACATACTAAAATTATGAATTAAGACGAATAACTATTTACATATTCAATGTACAACAGGTGATGTTGCAAAAATGTGTGAGAATATAATTCATTTTGATTTGTGACAGAATTCTCATGGGGCACATTAAGTGTTTTACGTCCGACACCAAAATGTACGATTAATTATGCTGGGCCAATAATTTTAAAGCTACATACATCTAACTTTGTATGCAAAGTAAGATCTTTGGTCTCATTGATGTAACCTATTAACATTTTGTGACAAGTAAATATTTTCAATTAAAATCTAGGTGTCGGACGTAAAGAATTTTTTTACGTCCGACACCGTTTACGTCCGACACTGTTACATTCCTTATATAACACTTGTTTACAACTGTGATTCTCCATATTTTGCTTTCAATTACAAAGTTAAAATGAAGCATGATTAAAAAAATGATAATTTTGACTTTACTGTGCATACATATACTTTAAATTTACTTATTAAATAGTAAATTTTGCTTCAGAATAATGCTTTAAAAGTTTTTTTTCTCCTCATGAGACATTTATATTAAGACACTTACAATGCATCTGAGTTGTTCTGGGAACTCTTGAATCAATAAAAAGTGCATATACATATTATTGCTTTGAAAAGAACAGCAACCCAACTTTTAAGTATTCATCTAAAGTTTTAAAGGCTAGATCATCACAACACAACCTGTATTCTATTTCGCAAAGAGTCAGAATACATGGATTTCGTAGTTGTATTTGTACAAGTGGATGCTTGCATTTTTTATCAGTGTACTGATTAATATTCATATATTCTGGTTTATGGTGGTTGATGCCATAGGAGGCACTGTGAAAAAATCGTTCGGCACCGCGTTAAAGCAGGAAAAATGACGGTGACAAAAGCGGAGCAATTTTCTCAAGTTTCAGCACTTTTAAATCCAAATATGCACATAAAGTATATTCCAGCAAAAGATATACACATAGATACAAAGCATTTGCATCATCACTGGAAAGCTGTTTTAATTCCAGGATCGAAGAATCTGCAGATCTTGATACAGTAAACATCAATGACTGGGTTGTGGTAACGCATGATGCCATGCTTTGTCTTGGATGCATCACCAAAAAAATTACATTGTAGTATCAGTTATGCATAGCTCAAAAGGTTATTTTAAATGGCCAAGAACTGAGGACAAAATATTTTACAAATTACGGGACATTATAAACGTATTCGTCCTCCGATCCCAACAGGAAAAAGGGGGCAGTTTAAATTTGATGAACCCTTGTAAATGTTAAAAAATAATATGTGTGACCTAGGAATAAAATTTAAGCTAATTTTCTTATTTAAAACTGTAAACATTGCATTTAAGAACAACGGTTTAGGTCCAATTCGAAGAGTTTACGTCCGACACCGCAAATTTACGTCCGACACCAAGGTAAAAGTAGTTCCAAGTTCATTTTATTCAAAACAATATCATTAAAAAACTGTAAAATATGCTTTAATCATAAGTATACTATCGATATTAGCTGTTTTTGAAATTAAAAGGTAAGCCAATTCGCAGAGTTTCAGTAAATTTTAAGTGAATCTCCAATTTTACTATTTGTGCTTTTACGTCCGACACCAACTCTTTAAATCTTCTTAATTTCTATTTAAGAGATCTATTTTAAAAAACTAACATGATTTTTTATTCATTATGATGTAGCGAGTATTTTGAATACCTACTTAATCATTTCTATTCAGTTTATATTTGATAAATGGAACTAAAACTAAAAAATATTTCTTCGTTTTTTACGTCCGACACCATGGAATTGTCCTATTGCTAATTTCACGGTAAAAATTCTTTTATAAGACGAAATATTACTGCTAATTTTAAAATTTACTATTGTTAATTTCACAGTAAAATTCCTTTATAAAACAGTATACATTACTGCTAATTTCACAGTTTACTACTGTTAATTTCACAGTAAAATTCCGTTATAAGACAGTATATCACTGCTAATTTAACAATTTATCACTATAAATTTTACAATAAATTTCCGTTATAAAACAATATATTACTGCTGATTTTACAGTTTACTACTGTTAATTTCACAGTAAAATTCCGTTATAAGACAGTATATGACTGTTAATTTTACAGTTTATCACTGTAAATTTTACAATAAATGTTCTTTATAAAACAGTATATTTCTGTGAATTTTACAGTTTATCCCTGTAAATTTTACAATAAATGTTCTTTATAAAACAGTATATTACTGGGAATTTTACAGTTAATTTTTGCAAAGTTTACAGTTCTAAACTGGAACTTCAGCTGCCAGTATTTTATTGTAAAATCAACGCCTTTTTTTTGCAGTGTAGTTCTAAAATAACTTACTCAAAACTAGCAATGAATATCTTCCATTTTTTCAGTGCATTTGACAGTTTGGGATAGAACTTTAACTTCATTAAATGACCAAAAAGAAGGTGAAAACATCCCCAGTAAGTTTTTTTGTTTTAATCTTATAACAAAACTACTTCAAAAGTATTAACTAATATTAATAGCACTAGTTAAAAGCCGGTAAGATGTTTTAATAATGTTTCCCGGATTTGTTTGCCTTTGGTCAAGGCATATTTGAGTAAAAGAATAAAGAATTAATTTTATTGCCTACAACATCAATTTTACCACTTGTCAAAGAATGCAGCAATTACGCGAGTAATAAAAGAAATTTAAATACTTGTTTATTACCCTTTATCGATGCATCAAAATTTAGCTGACGTAAAAGTCACGTTACAAAAGGTATTAACCGGATCAAAGAAGAAAATGTCAGACACTCTGTTAATTAAAAAAAAAATGATTTTCGAAAACCGCTAATAATTTAATGAGGTATTAAAACATATTTTGTAACTTGGTGAAAAAAAACTTTCTGTCAGCTGTAAAAATAGCTCTATGCCAGGCCCCTGATATAGCTTTATGCCAGGCCGAGAGGGGTCAGGGGGGGGATTGCCCCCCCTGGCTTTGAGAAATCAATGTATTTACATATAAGTGGGCGTGGTTTTAGATGTTTTCCAATGAAATTGCATTGTGCTTGGAGCCTTTGCCCCCCCCCCCGGGAAAACTAGAAATGACGGCCCTGCTTTATGCAAAGGAAAGTTCCAGAACTGTACATTTAGTAAATTAGAAAGTACGTAAATTTTCTACTTCTTCACCCCTGACCTGACTAGCTTGCACAAAACTGTGCAGTCTATGTACAAAAAGAAATGATGTGATTAATAGAAACGTCTTGCAACAGTTAGAGAAAAGAAAATTTTTTTTCCAATCGAAAAAAAAAATATTTTTAGGATATACACGTACTTTACTCGCATAGTAATCACGCACTGCATACACTGAAAGGTGTTACAAATTTTTATAATATTTTTTCCAGAAATAACTACGACGAGAATTTTAACGAAACATGATTTAAAGTTTAACTATTGTAGATACGTAATATATTAAAAAAAAAGGATTGCCAATCGTAATTCTGTGAAAATTTATTGCGCAGATACAGTTTTGAGCAGAGTAAATAGTTACTTATACTATTTTAATCAATTGCAAGTATAGTTTATTTGCATGTACATTGTGTATATGTATTATTTAATTTCTTTAGAAAGTAAATATTTAATTCCCTTGTCTTTCGACTTTCCCCCTCTTAGTTAGTAATAACTTTCTTATTTCAGTGTTAGCCGTTCTCACGATTCCTATTTCTAACATTTTTTTTTCTTTTTTGTGAATCTTCCAGAAAATCATTCGTCACAAATTTTCACTTAGAGATCACTTTCCTTTTTCCAGCTTCAGAAAATATAATTATTTTCACAAAATGTAACAATACGACATATTTTTCGTTTCATTTCTTATTTTCATATTAATTTACGTTACTTCAATAAATTAATTTGAAATGACCTACGCAGCTCTTTAACCTGCTTTCAGCAGTACCAAAAAATGCAAAACCTCTATTTATCACCGAAAGGGAGGGAGGGAATCAAAAACTGAGTGAAGATCTTCTTTCTCAAAACCTAGATATCTCTATCTCATTAGGAATCAGGGAGGGGTAGTGTTTCTCCCAGAAGTGAGGCTGATTTGAATCACGTTTTGTAGCATATCTTCCATGAATTTCTAGGAAAATGATTGGGAAAGAGCTCTCCGAGAAACGTAGTCTGATTAACAATTCTAAGGGCCCTGCTCCACATCAGCAGAAAACGCGACCGAAAGGGCCCTGCTTCACATTGACGTAAAGCAGAAAAATAAAGCAGAAACGTAAAACGGATTAAATGGTATTCCTATGGAAAGTACCCGGATTTTCGGTTTCTGCCTTCGGTTTCGGTCGCGTTTTCTGCTGATGTGGAGCAGGGCCCTAAGAGTAACAAACATGATTACGTGTGATTTTTTGCTGGAATAAAATGATGTATCGAAAACTATTGAATGAGTGATCGCTTGCTGGATTGATGGAGGGTCACTCTGCATTTAACTAATTATGGAAAATCCTGCTTCATTGAGGCTTAGTCCTTTTTATTAGTAATAAATAGAAATTGAGAGCATCACGTTTATTTTTTAAAGTACCTTTAAACCATTTTACTGACGAAATTTACGAAAAGTTTTTAAAATTTTCTTTATTTCGAACAATGAGATATTGCTATAAGTAAAGCAAATTATTTTATCAGAATAAGCAAAATTGTATCTATCTTCCGGAAGGAAAATATTATTGACGCATTGCGTAAAAGATTATTTCATTACCTCCCATGCTTTGCACAAACTAAAACCTTTCGTCAGCAATGCAAAATGCTAAATTCTTACGGCTAAACTTTTTTGCTATAAACCTCGAACAAAAGGAAAACTTAAAAAATGCAAGTTAATAGTTGATATCGTCCTGAATTTATTAAACACCTTAAATCCACCAAATTTTAGCTCCCTTGATCCGTTTAATCTTATTAAACGACCTGAGGTTGAGCTTTTCAACAATAAGAAAACTTATTTTGGCGTGGAAGCATTGCAAAGTTGGATACGGACAATTAAGCCCAATAACAGTCCTTTCTTTTATTTTTCTTTATAATAATAATTATAATACCTACTCATATTCTGCACGTTATAAAACCCTTCATCTTTGACCGATAAATAACTTTTGCTTTTGATTTAAATAATGCTCGGTAGCTTTAATGGATCGGGATATAACATTTAATAAGATCATTTCCTTATTGCATTTCGGATGTATATTAAAATGCAATATACAGGTAAGAAGAGAATAAAATTTAAATATTGCAGGAATCATAAATTATTATATGCATGAAACTCTTCAATGAGTATGGGTGTGTTTTCTTTGTTTATGCTAAACCACTTTTTATCGCAATCCCGCTTGAATTGTTGTTTTTATGTGTTTTCAACTGCAACATTGATTCTTATTTAAGATGCGATTCATTGGAAAATTTCATTATTGTTTCCCCATTTTATATACAGGTCTTATTGCTTCGATAGAAGTTTCTAATTTTTGGAATGCTCTGAAAAAACCGGTTACTAAATTAAAGTTTTGGATTTCACTTAGATTGACCCTATTAAACACTCCTATATTCATTCATGTTTTTTAAATGAAAGAGCAAATTGAGCGACTCTTCTTGAATTAAAAAAATATGTTTCTGTATTAGTCCTAACAAAGTTGTGTTTTTGTATTATTTTTAGCAAAATTTGAGCTGATTAGTAAGTGATAGATATTTTGAAATATCATTTTTAGCTTAAATATTACAATCCTTTCAAAGAAACTCGTAGCTTTGAATTCTGTAAAGCACGAGGTGGCTCTTTTCTTTCTGTTTCTTGTAAAAGGAAGTAAAAAAATTTAAACAGAAAAAATGATAAGATACTCGTATATTGAAAAATTATAATACGTTTTCGAACATGCATTTTACCTATTTGAAGAATTTATTATGTTTTTATTCTTTTTTAACGAGTAAAACTTAGTCTTTTGGAAACATAGGAAACCTTTAATTATTAATGTCATTTTTTTTCTAATTATGTCTGCCTGTATTTTCCAATTTCAATCATTGCTTTGCACATTACAAGTGAAACTGTAAGTATTATTGGAAAATCATGTAAATTCAGAAAATAATGTTTTATTTTTCTCTCTCTCACAAAAGTATTACAAAATTTAAATTACTCTCAGTTAAAAATGTAATCAAATTTAAGAACCTAAGCTTGTTTTTGGTTAAAGTCTCATCTGACATGTCACGAGCTTTCTCAGTTTCGAGTGAATTCGGAATTGAAGTTTAGCCATTAAGTTTTCTAGATCTTGATCTTAACCCGATTGAATTGTTCACCAATCTCTATTTTTATTATGATACTGTTTCTAAATTCCTTTTTTCGTTTTTCTCTTGAGACAACATCCAATTGCTTCATTCCACTTGATATTTATAGGATATCTGGTTAGTACATTTTAAAGCAGAGGAAACATCGATCTATTAGTTCTTAAAATTTGTTTACTTCTGGAATTTAAATTAAAAACAAGTTTCCACTAACAATAATATGTGTCTTAAAATCAAATACCCGAGAATGTTTCAGGCTTCTTTCATGCTCTTTTATTATATTGCTCCTAGTTGTGCAAAGCTATTGTTGCGTTTTAAACGCAAAATGGCGATCCAAGGGCGCATAGCCTAATCAGTATGGAAAATATATTAAATCGCATTTGCACCAAGATATCAATTCAGAATTACTGAAGTTAATGTATATTATTAAAAAAACCCTCGTTCAATTAAACTTAAAAATTAATATTTACAGTATAAAAATTAGAAATGTTATTACTCTTCTTAGGAAACGGATATACCATTAATGAAAATATTTGAAACTACTTTTGTTTTTTTACTTACCGTGCATTTAAATGTCTGCCGTGAACTTGATTTAATAAATGAAAATTTTACTACTTCATAAAAAAGGATAAAATCGAACTAAATATATTAAGTTATTATCCCATTGGAAGAACATAAAATGCCGATATGCAAAACGAGTCATAAAATACATTGTCAATCGTAACATTCGAAACAGAATGCTCAGACATAATAACTTCTTTTTTTCATCAAATTATTATTTAATGACCAGTGCTGAAGTCATGCCATTTCTTTTCTCGTTTTGTCTGCTAAATCTCAGCAAAAACGTTTTCACTGAAAGAAGAAAATAATAGCTCCTTGTAAGGATGAAAGACAAGAGACTATGTTTATGGACCACCCAATGGTGGTTTTTCAACAGGTAGGTCTGCCCATCGTGACTAAAGCTTCTAATATTGACCATAGACTGGAATCTATCTAATGCGCATTTAACACGCGTTAACCTTACTATGTTTCAATTTATGTATTTTTTGATACAGAAAAGCTAGAATCAAAAGTCATGGATTGAAAATATAAGTAAATGAAAAAAGCCAATGCCATTTATATTACTAAACTCTGATATACTCATACGTTGCAGTTTAGTCTTCAATTTTGAAACAAAACATCTTGCATATTTATCAAAACGTTTTAGTTTTTGAAGATCCTGTCAAAGGATTTCTTGTTTCATCACATTAGGTGTCGAGCTTACGTGTCCGTAATAATTAAAATATCTTATTATTTTTTCAATAGAATAATGAGGTGAATAAAAGTTAAGAAATTGAACTATTTTTGAAGAATAATAGTTCCATATCATTTTTTTCTCCCAAAATCGTCAATTCTGGTTTTTGATTCTTTACAACTTTGGGGAATTTTCCTGATATTTCATATCTGAGATCAATACTACCTTTATACATAGTTCGATACAAAAAAGCAACAATCAAAAATTGTGGATTGTAATGATTAAAAAAAGATAAAAGTAATGCAGTTCAAATTAGTGAATAATTGATATACGTTTGTACTGGAATTCACGGGGGCTCAACTCCCGTATTTCTTTTAACTTGTATACATTTTCTCTTACTAGATAGAAATCAAACTAGTTAGGTATTAAAATAGGTTCTCAAGACTATATTGCCGTCCACACTTCTTTTGCTAGAAATATTCTTCTCTGACACCATTATTGGGTTAACTATCTCATGGGAAGCAAAAAAAAAAAAAATGCAGCACACAACATCTAGCATCCAGCACTATTATTAGTCTGATTTTGATATCTTGAATTTAAATTAATGTCTGGGGCTTGATGCTAAATGTTGTGTGCTGGATGCTGAATGTTGTATGCTTGATGCTAGATGCCAGTATTGTTTTAAGAGTATTGTATAAAGTCAAGAGCGCTATAAACAAAGTGGATTCTGGGGGACATAGACGAAGAGCCGGAGCAGTCCACTCCTACCACTGACCAGGAGGAGCACTCGCACGCGGATTTAGGTGAATCTCAAAAAGAGTAAGGCATCAACTGCTGTCAAGTGAAAATGATAAACAATAGCGATTGCTTCAAAAAAAGCCCACGTTTTGATTGTTCGAATCTTCATATTTTGATATTTTTCTCCATCGAGAGAGTTTTAAAGCTGCAAACATGATGCACATACTAGGGATGCACCGATAAGCAAATTGGCCGATTACCGATTACCGATTAATCGGCTGAGCCGATTAATGATAAGGACAACTGTTTCTGAACTACCAATTTTACCATCACTATTTTTTATTTCTTATGCAATTCCAAGTTTAGAAATAGTAAGTAATTTATTTCTGGGAGAAGATTTTTTTTTCCATTTTCCAAGTTTTCACAGAAA
The DNA here is from genome assembly GCA_038373865.1 of Uloborus plumipes. Lineage (NCBI taxonomy): Eukaryota > Metazoa > Arthropoda > Arachnida > Araneae > Uloboridae > Uloborus > Uloborus plumipes. The sequence goes on from JAXGGA010015878.1 coordinate 17,314, forward strand.
AATTTCAATATTTTATCAAATTTCTTAGAATCAATTTTCATATTAGTGTCAATAATATTATTAACACATTGTAAGAAATGTTAATTGGAAATAAAAATTTATAAAAAAAGGAGGGGAGGGGGAGTGTGTGGTGAACACCCTAATTTAGGAGGACTTTTAATTCATATATTTTAGTAATTAGTAGCAATTTAATTCAATACTTTTATTCTTTGAAAATTAGAGGTTATCTGAAAGCACTGTGCTAAGGAGAAAACTATCGCCACATGAAAAATGTTGCATCATTGTCTACGTATATTTATTCAAAGTAGGAGAATTCATTTAAAAAAATCTTTATGTCAATTGTCAGGATTATTATTACTGTTAATAAAATTATTCATCATAGTTTCCTAGTGAAAGTATACTTTAAAGAATAATATCTGAGAAATATTTTTCAGCCGATTGATCGGCCCGATTTGCCGATTATTAATAATCGGCAAAGTGGCCGATTATGGCCGATTAATCGGCCCTGCCGATTAATAGGTGCCTCCCTAGCACATACCACGGATTACAACCAGACTTTGACACTAAAATACTCCGTTAAATGTTGATACTGTACAAAAGGCCATACTTATCATAAGTTTTGAGCTTATTTACTGTAAATATTTTCTGAGGTGGTATATATTTGTACTTGTTTCCATTTTATCCTCGTGCTTAGATATCACTTGTATCCAATTATCTAAAAGGCCTCCGTTCTTCTTAGTTCACTTACAATGCTCTTTTATATTCTTAAACAAAAAGTCCTGTTTGTTTCGTACTGAGAAAGAGGTTGTTATATTTTTCTGCAGTGATTACTTCGGAGAAATGAATATTCATTAAATTTTATTTTACAGATGTGGTAAAATCTCTGTTCAAAGGCGTATAATGTCTAAACTGACACTCATGAATCTGCATACCTTACTAGAAAATAATTAATGTTGCTGATCTAATTAGCTCACGCAGCAAAATAACTGTTAAAACAATTCAGCAAGTCACGTAACTAGTAGCTTCATGTGAATCACACAAAAGGTATTCCTTTATGTTTTGTCAAACGTGTTATTGACCTCTTACGTCGATTGCTGGTGAAACATAAAACACCAACCGACAAAGAGATCTTTCACTTATAGATTAGATGAGCATTTCCTGTTAACCGTAAGGAAGTGTTTAAATGCACTTTTGCTTCGAAGATATAAAATATTGAAACATTTGATTGATTGCTGTTGCTTGAAGCTAATTACTGAGCTTATCTTTAGTTTCTCATTATATGACTGTTTAAAAAAATTGTTTGAAGTTTTCTCAAAAACGATATAGGAGTTAGGAAGTTCAACGTTTGGACTTTTTGGAGTTACTATATGAGTTACCACATTACAGATTATAATTAGAAATTTCAGCGATTGTAAAAAAAAAAAAATGAAAAGTGCAGGCAAGGTCTACGCTGTAGATTTTCGTAAAAAACGTCAGAATAAAACTAGTTTCATATGGATAATTTCCGTTTTTTTTTTGTTTTTTTTTTTTAATTCCTTTTTCTGCATTCTTTTCTTTGGTTTTCATTTCTTTGATTCCGATCATATTTACGAATCATATAAAACAAAATTTTTATTTTTTCACAATTTTCAGTTTTATGCGGATTATCTTATATGTTTTAGCAAATATTGTTTTGTTTCACTCAGGGTCTATGTAATGTTTTTCAAGATTTATACAATGACACCTGAGTCAACGTCTTAGATCAGAGTTCGGTAATCTGCGGCTCAGTAGAAAATCATATTTGTGGCCCCAGACTGGTTCAGTAACATTAAAAAATGAGCTTCAATATTGCCATTGCCAAACAAATTTCAATAGTCCGACTCTCACTTGAAATTGAGCTGCAGAATGCTTGCTTGTAGAGTTTGACCGATGAATCGAGACATTCGCAGAGCTCCGTGCTCGCGGCAAAAAAAGTGGAATCAACATGCATTTCGCATCTTGAGTATTTTCCGATTTGCCCAATACTTTAAAAAATTTAAAAGTGCTCATAATGACGAAATTTTTGAAATAGCATTAAGTTGTAAAATGTTCTGAACATTCACCAAACTTAAGACAGTTTTGTGTCTTTACTGGTCTCGGTTTTGTGTCTTGTGGAACTGTTCGCGAGTTCTAGTCGCGGTTTTCACAGACGGACAGTATAGTACAGCAATTACTGCTAAAATTTCTAAAAAGTCAAGCAACCAATGCCGTCCATCACCTAAGAGAATAGAATACTCTCATAAATCCAGATCCCGCTAAATAGGACTTCTTTTAACCCTGACATGCATATCTGTATAATGTATAAATAAAATACGAGTTATAGAGCAATAATGCGATTTTGTATGTATTTTGCAACTGTGCCTAGTGCATTTCTGTAATTTTCTATTATGTACTTTTACATTTTATTGTTTTAATCCATGTTTTTTCTGTGTTTAGACGTTTGTTTACATACTGTAGCTCAAATTATAGGTTATTTTGTTTAATCCGGACGATCCGGATCTCCAATTATTCCAGATTTATGAGTTTCTACTCTAAATATACAAGATTATTCTGAGGAATTTACCACATTGATGTAATGATCATTGCCTTAGTCAGAATTTTTTTTTGGAAAGAAATGGTTAAATTTCCTGAGCGGGGGTGGTGGGGGTATGATTAGTTTTAGTCGATTTTAAGGTCAAAAAAGGAAGATTTCTACGTTTCAGGAGATGCACTCTTGAGTACGCTACTGGATGAGATTAAGCAAATGTCTAAGTTTGAGAAGCTACCGTTCTCGCCCGTTATTCTGTTTCAATTATTGCTTTCTCAGACAGTTAAGGTCTCTTGACAATCTTCATAGATTCGCCCGAGGCAAAAAAGGTTCATTCCTGCGTAGCACTACTGGGAATTGAAGGTGTGCATGTGCATATTAGGGTGGAGCGAAAGAAACAATAGTTTTATTTTTGAGTCACTATCATGGAAAAATTGTAATTTTTGAAGACTTCAAAAAAAAAAAACTGAAGTCGAATAATATCTTCTAATCTCAGAACGAGCTTGAAAATTCAGAAAAATGGAGAAATTCACCGTTACCTCGGGATTTTTCTAAACCTTTGTTTCAATGTTTACTTCAAATGGTATACTACAAAAAAATTGCAACGGGTACTACTACATAAGCAAAGTAATTGACTTTTCTGCTTACAGATCACCTTTCAATTTCCTAAATTCACAAAAATTAAGCGAAAAAGACTTTGTTGACATTGAAATACATTTCTGCCAATTAATAATAATCGTAGTGGCGTTAACCTAACTAAAATTCCGGAAAATAACTTATTTAAGAAACAATTGATCATCCACAACTTGTTTGATCCTCTTTTTAAGTATATAAACCATGACGCACACAAAGAAGTAAACTTTTCGATTCAGCAACCAATGTGATGCAGCGTTCTGTCTTTGTTTATTCAACAATCGCTATTTTTATTTTGAGCTGAAGCTACAAATTTCAATTCTAACTCATATATAATTAAATAGTTTAAAATTATATTTGACTGTCAAATCTTCTTGATGTGCTTAAAATTTCTCTGGGCTTGAGTGTAAAAGAGATAGTCAGAAAAAAAGGACTTTCATGATTACTTTTCTCAAAACTAATGTTTTTGAAATTTGTTTTTGTTGCTGCACAACACACAAATATCAACCATTAAATAGCAGAAAATGATTCATTTTATTTTACGTAATCTAAAGGATTACGTAATCTAAAGGAAGCACAGCTTCAAAAAACTAGGCTAAATTCTGCCTTAATGCATCGCAAATCATTTGCATACCTGTTGTTACATGAACACCTGGTCTTGAGCATCTAGATCAGGCCCATGATACCATGTTGCTTTAGTAGTTCCACAAGTCCATGCTCCCACGCACTCCACAGCAGCCCCTCCGCAATGGCAAAAAGAACATTAAAAAATACATTTACAGTAATACTTAAATTTATATGTGTTATGTGTTTAATGTAAAGAGCTTTTAAAGTATTGGATGTTCTTCTGAGCAGCAACAAATAAAATGACATGAAAAGCACATGAATCTTTCATAGTAAGAAAAAAAAATATTGTTTTGCAATTAAATGAAAAAAAAAACAATTGAGCGGTAGTTTTTAATTAACCGCGGTAGACCTTTATAGACAAATTAACTGTTGTTTATCTATCTTTTTTGTCCTTTCGTAACAATAGCGTTTTCCAAAGCACATGCCACCGGCAGAAAATATCAACAATTTTTTGCTAAAAAAATGAGGGGGATGCAATACCACCATTAAAAATATTTCTTTTTATGTTTATAAAAAAAACTTATCTTAACGAACAATTTATCTTCGGTGAAAGGAAAAGCACAGGACAAAGAAAATTTCGAAACGGAACAAAAGAGATGTTTTCACTAGTAGTCACGCATGACTATCTGGTCAAAATTAGGCGAATAAAAAATGCCAATCTATAAAATAACAGCACGTCTTGACTTTCTTGGTTTTTTTTATTGGATGGGAAGTATGTAGCTTGGTCTTCAAAATCGGAAAGAAATTGTCTTTGGTGGCTGTTTCTTTTCGGAAAACTGTCCCTCTGCGTAGTGACATTACCCATAATCAGGATCAGTTAATGGAAGGGTAAAAGCTGCAATCACAGGTTATCTGGCAGTTAATGGCTTTTTCAATAGGTTACTTGCCCTTATAGCTCTATGTGCTGTTAGTTGCCTCACACAGCTTCTTTACCCATTGATCTCGTTTCCGACTAGTTCAAACTTCATGAGGCAAGAACCTTTGGCAAGCACTGTGCTATTACGTTTTTTGGAGGAGGAAGATCTGTGGCTTTGTGTGGAATTTCTGAGAAAAGGATGTGAATAAAATGTTTGTATTTTATACCTTAGCTTAGCTTCATTCAGGTTTTAGATTTAGTACTTAGAATGGTGTTTGCTTGAAAGAGTAAAAACTGTTTTTATCGTAAATGACTCCGGTAAAAATGAGGAACAATACAGCAGCCATTGTTTCGTTTCAACACTAGCTTCACTCTAATGCAATGAAATTGTTATTAAATAACTAAAAGCCTTCAAATTTTAAAGAATATACAGTCAAAATTAATGTCATTTGATTCAAATCCAATTTCGTTTGGTAAAACTTTTTTCATGATCTATTTTGAAGGTTTTTTGTTTTGATATAATTTGTCGTTTGTTAGTGTTTATCTTGTTTAATTTTATTTTTAAAAGTCAAAGGGTGTATGAATACCTTCTCGTTCACTACTTTACCGGAGCTCGTGGACATAAACAAAAACATGTGATTAATAATTTTCGTTATATATTTTGTAATTTTAAAATATTGACAGTGACAGGATGACAGTAACAGGACATAATGAAACTGTCTTAACCTCCCAATATTGGTCTCATAACCCTACGATCCGTAGTCATCGCATGATATCCCATCTTCCGAATGTAGATCATTGTGCAGCTCATGCATATCAAGCATCCATGGGGTGGGGGGGGGGCTTAAGCCACCCTTAGAAACTAGTACTCCTTCCTTTTAGTACTATTTTTAGCAAAGAAAAAATCTGCTTCACCCATCAATGAATAAGTCAATAAAAGTTTAAACTTTTAATAACTGTATTCGGTCCTGAAACTACTTTCCATGGGATAATTACCCTGTTAAACAGCGGTAAAATATCCGACCCCTCCTAAAAATTCCGCATATGGTCGCCCATTTATGTCCGTTCGGCAGGCCCGTCATCTAAGGGGGGCTAGGGGGGGGGTCAATTGCCCCCCCCCATGACTGAGAAATTAATGTATTTACATATAAGTGGGCGTGGTTTTTGTTGTTATCTGGTGAAATTGCAATGTGCTTTTACCCTTTGCCCCCCCCCCCCCTGGAAAAACTTAAAATGACATCCCTGCCGTTCGGTCGAATGTCACCTTTGTTTCTTTTTATAGTGATTTTCTCTACTTTTGGAGTTTTTCCACAAGTTTTATGTCTTCCCATACTTGCAGAACGCTTACATTCTTCAAAAAGTCTTTTTGTTGTATCAACCTCCTTTTCAGCTTCTTTTTAATTCTGATTTTCTAATAGAAGTGTAGTAATGTGGGCATAGTAAAATAGTTAAAATAGTTCACCTTTTTAAAAATGACAGTACATAAAGAAAGGATAATGTATTTTATTATAAAATTTGCATTGAATTATTAATTTTCAATTCTTTGACAGAAATTTTGTACCTTAAGAAAGTGCAGAATTCCCTCTCCCTTTTTTTTCGTGTGACAAAGTAAATGAAAAATCCAATGAAATATTTTATGTTTGATTATTAAAAATATTTTTCATCGAATGAATGAATAAATAAATAAATAAAATAATGCATGAGAGAAAAAAAGGGAATAAAATCTTTAATAAATAAGAAAATAAGTGAGTGAATGAATAAATCAGTGAATTAATAACTAGAGGAAAGTAACTGAATGTTTTAAAGAAGGAATACGTAAGGGTTTTAGTAAATTAATGCATAAGTGAACAAAATCAGCTATTTCACTTTGCCTCTTGTGCACTTGACAGATTATGATAACCATTCAAAATTAAAACATGGCTAATATTAACTAAATAAGTACTGCAAGTAACATCAGTAGATCTCAATACATATTCATAATGTGCATTACAAAAACTGTATCATTTTATAATAACAAAAAGTATTATTGACACATATAATAGAATCTTACAAAATAGGCATAAACATTTCGAAAATGACTTATTTAAATATATAGGGGAGAGTGGTAATGAATGGGCCACTTTTTGGTTTTGAATTTTTGTAATTTTTTCTAACACTTTGTTTTAACTCTAAATTGGTGTTTTAGTTACTTTACTTATCTGGCTATCGAAAAAAGTCATAAAAGTTGGATTAGCACCTGTCTATAATGAATTATAATAGAAAATAAAAATTTTGAAATTTGGCCCATTCAACCCCACCTATGGGGTTGAATGGGCCATCAAAGGTAATGAATGGGCCACTAAATGAATTCAATTAAAACATGTGGAATTAATATTTTATTTGCTGAATATGACAAAATAAATGTGGCACTTGACATGATGATACAAAATCATACTGATTTAAAATTATATAAACATCAAAACTGAGGCAATTAAAATAAAACTGATGCATACCAATTGTAGTAGAAAAATGACTAAATAATGAGATTGTAAGAAATAAATAACATCAAATATATATAAAAAATAACAGATAATGCACACTATGATTTAACAAAATTTATATATTTCAAAAATAATATTAAAAATCACTTTCAAAAACTTCATTTTCAAACTTGTCAAAATTCAAAATTTTTTTTAAAATTTACTAGACATCGGGAATAAGAAATATCTAACTTAAGTTACCAAAAAAGAAAATGAAATTGTACTGTGAGGAATATAATATGAAGGAGAGAGGGGGGCTTTTTCAAGCCACGCACTGCGACCAGAGGTCTATTGTACTATAGGAATATAATATAGATCTGCAAATTATATTTAGAAGTTACTACAAACCTATTTTGACGACAGTAGTCTTAATCTATCTATGACAGTCAGTTGTGTTTCATATTAATGCGAAAATTCAAAGAAAAGGAAGAAAAACAATATTTAGGTGGCCCATTCATTACCATGACATAGTGGCCCATTCAGCCCCACCTATACTTTTGGAATACACTGAAGTGACAAAAGTCATGGGATACCTCTTAATATCGTGTCGGCCCTCCTTTTGCCCGGCGAAGTGCAACAACTCGACGTGGCATGGACTCAACAAGTCGTTGGAAGTCTTCTGCAGGAATATTGAGCCATGCTGTCTCGATAGACGTCCATAATTGTGAAAGCGTTGATGGGGCAGGATTTTGGGCACGAACAGACCTCTCGATGGTGTCCCATAAATGCTCAATGGGATTCATGTCGGGCGATCTAGGTGGCCAAATCATTCGTTGGAATTGTCCAGAATTTTCTTCAAACCAATTGCGAACAGTTGTGGCCCGGTGACATGGCGCATTGTCATCCATAAAAATCCCATCGTTGTTTGGGTACATGAAGTCCATGAATGGCTGCAAGTGATCTCCAAGTAGCTGCACATAAGCATTTCCAGTCAATGTTCGGTCCAGTCGCACTAGAGGACCAAGTCCATGCCATGAAAAAACAGCCCACACCATTACGGAGCCACCACCAGCTTGAACAGTGCCTTGCTGACAGTTTGGGTCCATGGCTTCGTGGGGTCTGCGCCACACTCGAACCTTACCATCGGCTCTTACCAGCTGAAATCGTGACTCATCGGACCAGGCCACGGTTTTCCATTCATCTAGGGACCAACCGATATGCTCACGTGCCCACGAGAGTCGCTGCAAGCGATGTCGTTCTGTCAGTAAAGGCACTCGAGTCGGTCTTCTGCTGGAATAGCCCAAGAAATCCAAATTTCTCCGCACAGTTCTAGCAGACACGACCATTGTACGTCCCACATTGATTTCTACGGTGATTTGACGCAGTGTTGCTTGTCTGTTAGAATTTACGACTCTTTGCAGACGTCGCCGGTCTCGATCTTTAAGTGCAGGCGGTCGACCACTGCGCTGTCCATGGTGGGATGTTATGCCTGAAATTTCATACTCTCGGCACACTCTTGACACAGTGGATCTGGGAATGTTGAATTCTCTAACGATTTCCGAAATGGCATGACCCATGCGTCTAGCTCCAACTAACATTCCGCGTTCAAAGTCTGTTAATTCACGTCGTGCGGTCATCATCACGTTAAAACCTCTTCACATGAATAACTTGAACAGAAATGAAAGCTCTGTAAAAGCACTGCGCATTTATACCTGTTCTATGCGATGCTACTGCCATCTGAAAATTTGCATATTGCTATCCCATGACTTTTGTCACTTCAGTGTACATTTAGGTTTTTTGAGTATATTGAATTTAGATAACATCAAAATACATCTTAAGATTAGTTTATTGATATGGAAAGACTAGCTTATACATATGTATGCAGGGAAATATTTGGTACATTTTAGCTAGGAAATGTTTTACTAAAAAGGGAAAAACTTACTTTCAGTCAGATTCCTAACCATGCCACTCTAGTTTGAAAATGGCTCAGCGCAAACGAATGAAAATTGGATGAGTTTAGTAGAACAAATAGCTACATCTATTGGTGGCATCAAAAAAAAAATCATGTAAATACTTTTTCATATTTTGTTAATGGCCGATTCATCACCATGGCCCATTCATTACCACTCTCCCCTACCTTGATCTTAAGAGCAATTCATTCTTTAACTGGAATCTAATATATCTTCTAGAATACAGTTGAAATATTTATAGATAGAGGTGGTGCTATAAACTGAAAATATTTAACTATTTCAGTTTGCGCTACATTTCATTATTCGAATTGAATTTCGTTACAGTGCAAAAGTTAAGGTATTAACGTAAGTTCCGCATTTCAGCACACGACAAAATAACATTTGAACTTTCACTTAAAAGTTGAAGTTAACCCATTAATGACAGACATTTTTTTTCCAAAGATATTTTGTATACTGGTTACAAACAGTGTTTAATGATGGGCAGGAAAAATAATAAAAAAATATGATGTAAAAAATAACTTTTTTTTTTAAATTAAGGAAAGAAAAATCGTCCTTTAAAAGTTACGATAGACCTCAGAGGGTACACTTTTTACTAAAAATTTTTTCTGCCTACGATATATTTAAAAAGGCATTTTACAAGAAGAAATAAAATCAGCTATTAACATAAACTGGGAAGCTGGGAATAACTTTGAAAACTTTAGCTTTTTTTTCTTGAGATTGTGAACGATGTAATTTTTGATAAAGATCATATTAAAACTGCTACAGAACACACTTTACAATGGTTATGTACTTCAATCTGTTAATAACGAAATGAAACAATACCAAGGTACTAATTGAACACTATTATTTGATTGAAATGTTCATTTTTGGGAAATTCAGATCCTTTTTTGGACCGTCCCTAAAAAGGGACGCTAGGCACTAATGGGTTAAATTTGAATAAAATATCAAGAGGTAAAATATTGGTTGAAAACAGGTAAAATTAGTTTTAAAACATTTCCTGTAAACTTGGCAACCACACCGCTTATTTTTCACCTTTTCCCTGAAGAAAAACTCTATCATTTGCCCTTTAACCCCCCCCCCCCACCCCGTACCCCTTAGTTCGGTCATTCACACCTGTGCATGGACACACTGTAAGAATTTCTACTTTCTACATTTTCCAATTAATTTAAATACAATGCATAAAATAATGTATTGTTACAAATCTTGTAAATAGTTGTGGTTTTTCCTGTCTTGCTTTATTTTCATTAGTTTTGGTTTTATCTGCCGACATGTTGCAAATGTATCTGAAGATATCACTTTTATCATCTGTATACCCGCCCTGAAACACTTTGTAGTTTTTACACTTGCCCTAACTTTGATAAGCATGAAGACCTTTTTCGCTCGGAGTGATTTTTCTTTTTATTTGCTGGAACTTTCGTGAATGAATTGTTCAAGTTATGAATGATTTGGAATACTCCAGATTTTACTAGAATGTTGTCGGGAATTCGTTTCGTGTATAAATAGCTGGCCTTGAACACAGTCAGTTAGTTCTTTTCAGATTTTGATTGCTGAGAGTGCTCGTTTTTATTCGCTTTGGGCGAATGTTGTTTTTG